>LIEC01011757.1:0-52625 GCA_001925005.1 Drosera capensis
ATAGAAAAGTATTTATATTAATATTATATGCTTATATAATTAATTTTATTAAAAATATTACAAATTGAATAAACTGCGTAATCAAGCGATTAAACCGAATAAAAGTTATTCAGTTTTGGATCACTTGATTAATGAAACCGTTTTCTGTAACATTGGGTATTGTCAGTGTATTTTTAGTCAGACAAGGAATAATTCCATTAAGAAGCAGTGCAGCACTATGCCAGACTGCCAGTCACTTCTCGGGCTTCTATTTCTGCAAAACTTATTACTGTTATGCTATCTGGCAATATCACCACCTTCCTTGTCAAGCCAAGAAAGGCGACGTATAACTCTAAAGCTGTCTATCATTTTTCAAAAGAATAGCGAGGAGAAGAATGTTCCTAATGTTCTGTCATTTTTCTTGTCCAATAAATCATGTCAGAAAAATCAGAGACACAACATTTCTGAAGATACTTGGCGCCAAGTCCTAGCTTTCAGCCGATGCGTACATGAAGACCTTGAAGGGTATGACTCTGCAGGTACTTGTTTCTAAACTGAGGGCTAAAAGGTGAATTATCTCTTGCAATGCAAGTTATGTTCTTAAACAGTAAAACTTGTGTAGATCTTGTGTTTGTTGTCTGAACTTTGACTATGTAGGTCATGGTCTAAAATGATCCTACCATGTGTTGGTGATGCAAGCTTTCGTTTTATGTGCTCAAGTATTTCCCCTGCCCCTGTAGACCACCACTAGAGTCGTATTTTAAATCAGTGTTTTCAGACTTTGCTCAATCAGTGTCTTTTGATTGACCTAGGATTATCATAACTACTTGAGGACAGTAAAGGTCTTCCAGCCAGTATCATTTTCTACAGCATACCTTGGTTTTGAGTTCCATGACTTTTCAACTGCTGCTTTTGAGTTCACATATTTACTTTAAGCTCTAGATTTGTTGGTGTGTGTCTCTTATCCATTGTAGCATGCCTTTGCCGATGTTTGTTCTCAGGATCTCAGAACTTTGTTTTATCATTTTGAACTTTTCCCTATGTTGATGATGCCTCCAGCATTTTGTTTGTTAAAAGCTGTGTAATAGTTTCATCGTGAAAAGCTGCATTTTGAGTATTCCAAGTTTCTAATCGCACTACAAGAATCAACTTTTGATTTTTGATTTCAACATTGCACCACCATTCTTGTAAAATGGAAGACGTGAACATGGTAGGCGGGAAAGTCTTTGGATGCACCGTTTGTATTTTCATAGACGACAAATATCAATGGGCACAAGGGGTATATCATCTGTCTTTAATCCTGTTACCGACCAGAATCTTTCATAATTTGTTTCTGGGAACCAGTTGAGGCACCACGAATTGAGTTGCTGTGAACTCACCTCATCATTGAGCATGTTTTGCATAGCATGGAACCGTACTGGCTAAATTTTTCACGGGGTTGCAGCTAGGCTAGCATTAAACTCGCCCATTGCCTCAGACCATGAAGTTGGCCAAACTTTTTTTTTCCCCCTTGTGTGTGTGTTCATGGACCTCAGACTCACAAGACAGAGACAAGGCTTCCTTGGGCATATTGGCTTTACTGTCTTACCAACATGACGTAGGACGCAATCCAGACAGTTCCTTGCTATTGATTCAGGGTGCCACATCTGACATCTAGTATGTCTTTTGTGACGTCACCAGCCATTAATTAGGCCAGGATGCCTGTTATGAATCTGTTCTTGGAATCCAGTGGTTAGGTTTAGCTAGTGTTATCGAGATTTCTGCAAGTTTGTGTTGCCATTCTCAGCTTCTGCTGCAGTCACAGCAGTGTATCGTTTAGTGGATTCTGTGTGTTTTACCATGCGTCGGTCGGGGTAAGTGAGAACCTGGTTTGTGGATCCTCCTTTCTAGATCAATCTCGGCATATTTCATCCGATAATCTATTTTTTCATTCATCAGGTCATTTCAGTTCCTCAGTTGGAGGAATGAACTTGATAGGAGTCCTTCAATCTTAATTTTGCAAGACACTTTATTTTTTTATTTACTGTTAAAAGTTTTGCGATAAGCATAATGCTACCTTTTTTTTCCCTTGATATGGAAAAGTTCAGCTTTGTCGACATTGGCTTCATATTCTCCCTCTCATGTGTTCTTACTTTTTTGCCAGTGTGATCTTGACTCTGAGTGTACTCTGCTTTCTTGACATCACCTATCCGATTTGTGTGCTTAATCTTATTTGTATATTGATTTGATGGTGTAGTTACTTTTCTTGAGTGGATTTGTTCCTTGGCCATAAAGTATCGTCCAATGCAGATTTGCTTTTGTGTACTTTAATACTGTTATGTTCACTGATGAGCTTTGTCGTCGGTTTCTATTGTATTTTCTCTTGAGTTATATTATTGACAAGTATTTCTGATTGTTGCCAATCTGGCTTGTAGGAGCATGGCCTGTACTGATAGACGACTTTGTCGAGCATATGTACAGGTTTTGTTTCTGAACTATTGTTGCTAATGTACTGACTATCTTCGGGAGCGAATTTCATAAAAATTGTAGGGTTAAGAGTAACTAAACTTCAAGGAACTTTCCAAAAATATTCAATAGCTATGCTGAATATTTTATGTTTCTTATGATCTTCTCTTGGTGCCTCCACCAAGCTGCACCACTGATCGGATTGGTTCTCATCTTGTAGAATTACTGGATCAAATAAATCTGTCCTTCGAGATGCTGCCTGTAGTTGTAATGATGGTGACGGCAAGCCATACATAGTTGAAGATTCTCTTCCAGGTGAATTTATACGGTCCTAACATGTAGTATAAGTATCCACTTGATAATTCCTTAGCGTTCTCTTTTTAAACTATACTTATGGTGGAATGATGCTGATCAAACTAAAATTACTTGGAACATTGAACTTTCTTTGGTTCGTTCTACAAATTATGATTTATTTGGTGCTATACTTTGCAGGATTAAAAAGGTGCCCTGGTCTGAAGAGGAAGTTGTCTGATGATCTTTTAAATTTCTATAGTTCCCCATTAGATGGCAGCGTATTTTCTGTATTTCCTTCCAAGTGCAGAAAGTCAGAGAAGCAGTGGACATTTCACAAGGACAGGCGACCACTCAGTGATTCTGATGACCTCCAAGGTATAGCCAAACAGATTAGTTCATTCTCTATAGGGCCTTCATGTGCCGTTGAAGGCTACCTGTCGAAGGGATTTGCTGGCTTATTATCGTCTTGGCCCTCTGTGCACTTGGATCAAGAAATGCAAACGTCCTGGCAAATTGAATGATTTAAGATTTTTCAGCTTGGACATTGATAATCACTAAATTATGCGATGATTGGTTTACGAGTGAAAGGTGATTACAGGGGTTGGTGGTGTAAGTCATATTTGGATGCGTGCAACATTTTCGCCTTTTAGTCCCCATTTTGGTCGGTTCCTAGATGTGTTAAATATATACAATTCTACTTTCAAAAAATATATACAATTCTTATAAATTCCATTCCTTTAGAATATTGACATGAGTGATTTGTGGAATATACGTGTATAAGTTAGATTCTGGTGTGACAGATCGATAACTGCTTATTCTATCTTTTCTGGACTTCTGGTTTATGCTAGAGTTGGACTTATTAGGCGGATGAGCTAAAAGAAAAGTTCTTGGACTTGGCTGGTCACTTGATTATGCAGTGGTGCTCTTTTTGTTTGCAAAGTTATAAGGTTTGTTCGAGATATGGTCTAATATACAGATGAGGAAGGAGAGAAGTGTGGGTGTTGTTATTTTCACGGTGATTTGGTCTATTTGGAATGAACGGAATGATATGGTGTTCAGTGATAAAGCTTCACGGTGGAGTGAACTTAAGGAGATTATTCTGGTGCGAGTTTGGTTTTGGGTTAAGGTATAGTGGCCGGACTTGCCTATTCATGCGAACACGTTTGTGAATAATAGAGGTTGGATTTTTACGGTTGGTGCAATGTCGAAGATGAAGACAGGGAGACTGAGAGATGACTTAAGCTGGGATTATTTGAATTGCATGTAATTGTTCTTGTTGTAGTTTGATAGTACGATGGTCATGGAGTTGTTTGCTCCTGGTGATCTTTGAACTTTGTTTGTAATTCAATTATCAAAAAACAAGGTTTGATTACTAACTGTTGTATTTTTCATGCTCATGAAACCGGCTTTCCCTCATGGGTTCGACTTTCAAGTTCCGGCAGAGCAGTCTTTGGTCGTGTCGGATAAGTTAATTTCCTTCTCCTTTAGTGGTTTTGGATGTCATATGATAGCGTTACAGTACAATATGCGCAGGTTTTGACTATTTTGATTGTCTTATGGCACTAGTTGGAAATCTGCTGTTTTCGTTCAGTGTGCGGGTCACCTAGAGCCTGCGTGAGTTTCTTTCTCATTTTCATTTCAATAAAGGGTTTAAAGACACCTGGTGAGGTAGTCGGGCGATATTATTGGGTATTTTTACTTTTACTGTCAGCTATCAGAAATCTACTCTCCTTTTTCTTTATTGTGACTGCGGCCTAACATAAACCAATATTTTAGGTCTAAGTAGTCACGAGTTTGACCTGTGTGTTTATCCTTCAAAATCGTGGTGATGTTCAATGATAAAATATTTAACTCTTGTTTTTACCATTTGGAAGGATCTATTCTGTGAATTTAATAGGGTGAGCAATGTTGGCGGCGATGAAGCTTTTCTTTGGTCAGCTGAGAAGTACTCTTTATCGGGTTTTGATCGAGAACCGACTTTGGATGCTAGTCAATTTTCGGTAAGATTAAAAGATGTAGCAGAGGATGAGTGTTTATTTCTAATAATCTTTTCAAAGGAAGTATGTTTATCTCCATTGATTTTTCAGAGATGTAATGTTTTCTATGATCTTTTCAGATGAGAGGTGTGGTGTCTCCTCTGATCTTTTCAAAGTCCTCTTTATCAGGAAGTTCGCTAGCTATTCAGCATTGACAATGGATCATTATCCATTTTTTATTAATAGACTAGCTTATGGAGAATTTAATACCCAGATGGATTATAACTTGGTTGACATAAGGAAGAACTTTTTCTTTCTAGTCATGAAGGATACTCCTTATTAAGAAGTTATGCCTACATTCAAAGTGCATTTATCCTTCCTTGAAATAACCGTAGTTCAGTACCTTGTGGAATGCTAAACTCAACTCAACTTACCGCGCAACAGATCCTAGCTGTCAACCAGAGGTTCTGGAGAGAAGGACAAATATAGCCTTATCCCGGAAAAAATCAGAAGTTTGTATCCATCGAGAACTGAAACTATAAACAAGACATTTAAGATAGCCTCAGTGACTATGAATAAGAGATGATCTTTCAACTTTTCATGTCCATGAGTGCTAATTATCACTCCTTCGTAACCAACAATATTTTTCATTTTTTTCTTTTAATTTCTCGTGTTCTTCACTTCTCACTCGATCTCACCAGCATGTAAAAACTTCATATAAACACCTCAAATCATTGACAATCCTGCACCAAAACCGCGGAGAACAGTAGTATCAAGGCCAAAACAGACTTAAAATGCCTGAGCAACTCAAACGCATATCAGATTTAACTTTTGATTGTATACATTGGACGTGTTTCCTCGTGTGCTATAAGAATAAGATTCCACTTCAGTTTCATTGCCAAACTTCCCTGTCTCATATTAGGTTCAAAATATGGATTTGGAATGTAATGATGTTTCGTCGTTTTTGAGCTCACATGAAACCTCGTCACCTCAATAATGAATCAAGATTTCACGAACATCTTTCGCATAGATTTCTCATTGTAATTAATTGTTTGCTTTGCACTTCAAGATGGCCAGAGATCTTGCCGTGTTTGTCGATCTCTTATGCATTCATAACCAATATTTTCTTTTTCATAGTAACAGTCAAGTTTTGTTCGTGATCGTGGTTGAAAGGGCGGCGTAACTTTTCACTGTTCAATATAGATCAAGACTTGCAAACGCACAAGGTTGTCTTTTGCATTATGGATCCATTTAAGGTTGATTGGAATGAGGACACCATCATTCATGGATATGGCACATCATGTCCTATGTTTCATTTCTTGGGCAAAGTTGATAATATAATCAATTGCTTTTGTATGGTCTTCGATAACTCGAGGTGGTGTCGTGTCCAATTTAAGTGTGGTATGGTCTTCATTGATGAAAAAAAATCTAAAACCAAGTCACGAAAAGTTCAGCAGACTGTAAAATTCAGCTAAATTGGATAGTCCCTTGAGTACTTGAACTCTACTGCGACTGAAAT
The DNA here is from genome assembly GCA_001925005.1 of Drosera capensis. Classification (NCBI taxonomy): domain Eukaryota; kingdom Viridiplantae; phylum Streptophyta; class Magnoliopsida; order Caryophyllales; family Droseraceae; genus Drosera; species Drosera capensis. Next base: position 6,214 of record LIEC01011757.1, read on the forward strand.
CCGGAATAGTAGGTCTTAAACCAAATCCGAAAATTACAAAAGGAGTACTAATTCATGAATAAATTAATCCAAGTCCCACAATCATAGTGTTCTTTACTTCGTCGCATATACTAACCTCGTTTAATATGCAGATAGGATAAGGCAGGATAAATTATGAGAAGATTATTAATCCCTTCATTATTAATAATGTGATCAATTATCTCATCCTTTGTTTCACAATCCATGTTTGATACAATGAGATTATGAGAATAAAAATCAACAAAAGACTATTTATGCTACGGTCGTGTGCCGTGCGTGGATCGGGAGTTGCGTGGATCGGGAGTTGGTCGATGGTTGCGGGTAGGGCGAGTGGTGTTGGTGAAAGATTGGGTGATGGCTCGGGGTGACGACCGACTGGCGATGACCAAACAATCGATGGTCAATGGTCAATGATCAATGGTGGTCGACAGTCATCGATCAAAGATAGCGAGGGCTGGCGCTCGAAGATTAGAGGTCGACGATCAGCGGAGGCGGTTGATGATCAGAGATCAATGGACTATGGTTAGGGGTCTATAGTCGTTGGTCAACGATCAATGGTCGATGGTCGGCAACCGTCAATGATCGGGGGGTCTGTGGTCTGTGATCGGTGGTGTTAGACGACGATCATCGGCTGGTAGTAGGCGGCCAACGGTCGATTGCGATTGACGATCGGAGGCCTGTGGTTGGTGGTCGGTGGTCGGTGGTCGTTGGCCGACAGTGGACAGATGACGTTTGACGATTGACTATGGATAGTCGACGATCGATGGTCGACGTTCAACGATCGACGTTGGATAGTGGATAATGTTAGGCAACAATAGTTTAATAAAGATGTTTAAATAGTTATCCCGACAGATAGGATAACTAATATTATTAGGGGTGGATTTAATAGTGAGGGGATTAGAGGGGGTTATCCTCACTAGCTAGGATTATTAATCCATATATTATTTTTTCTACCAAACATAAATAATCCAATCCTTTTTTATTCTGCATATCAAAAATGACCTGAATGTAGCACTTCTTTGTGTTGGATGTTTTTCCAACACTTACTATCATGAGAAACTTTATCATTTTGAATGTATAAAAGAATAAAGCTTTGTTTTTTAACCTTTGTTATAGATGAATGGTCGTCGATAATACCCTCTCCCCCGCATAGCATTGTTATATATTTGACGGAAGGTGTACTTTTTGGCGTGAAGTCATGACGACTACTAACTCTCGAGTTTATAGAAGGTAAGTAAATGTAATAAAGAAAAAAGGTAAGTAAATGTAATCCTATCAGTCAAAGGAAGCGTTGATTAGTTTATACTGTTTTGATGGTCGGCAAAAGAAACAGAACTTGCATCAAATTATGACTATATAAAGTTAAAAAGAGGAAAACATGTAGGAGAGTATTAAATTTAAAGCTATACTGTTACCCCTCTCATTTTCTATCGTCTTGACTCATTGCACCTAAGGGTACTATCAATCACTAACCTAAGTTTTGTAACGCCCTAGCTAGCTATACTAAATATGAACGCATTCTCATGACAGTTATCCCCATTTTGACGCTTCTCGAATATATTACGTACGGTAACGTAATTACTCATCGAATACATAAATCATTGATTTCCAAAGTCATTATTTATGATATGATACATCGTTATATTTGTAATATAAATTGATGGTTACTTACCGAAAAAAGCCTTGGCAGTCAGAATTTGATGTTACCTATAAACAAACACGCACGACTATATGTTGGTGAAGAAGGAAAGATTGAAGGACAATAAATGTAATGGAATTTTGACATTTCATTCATTTTCTTGCCTCCTTTTTCTTCTAACTACGAGTGGGGAATCAAGAACTATCACGAATGTAGGTGAGTTGGGGTACGCTTAAACCAAACGTATGGAATTAGCTAGGGTACGTAGAATCGCTTTCGAGTTGGCTTACATTCTATTTCATGTTCCTCGCGTTGAATTATGGTGTAGCGATCGCGTGTTAAATAGTGTCTGTGTCCTAACAGATTCAGCCGTTAACGATAATTGTTAGTATTTATAATGAAAAAGAAAAATATCATGCAAAACATTATTGATATCTCTTTTTTATTTTTATTTTTGGTTAGGTCGCTAGCACCTTGTTAAAAAGTCCATTTTTTACATAATTGCTTAATTTTCACCATTGACCTAACCTAAAATTATTCAAAATTGATCAAGTCGATAAAAAAATTACTATATGCACGCAAGGTCTTTGAAAATGAGTGGGGCAGTTGTCCGTACTTATTGTAAGATAGACCCACCCCAAGTTTATTAATAGTAATTTGTTGATCAGATATCATAATTAAAAGGGCAAAATTATGTGATGCAATCCTTAACAAAAGTTAAATTAACAATCGCTTTTAACTCTAACAAAAACATAGTTTTCCAACTAATCATTCTTCTTGCATACAAATTTTTCAATTACATGTTCTTTCGTGATTGCAAGGTGTTGATCAGAGTATATAATTATATGTTTTTATTATTATTAAATTAAATTTTTGATAATATTGATTTCTGAATATAAAATAGGAAAATGACACTGAGGTCATTAGTTCAATTCATCCCTTCCTTGTTTAGTTTGGCACTTGGTTTGGATGGATCAATAAACTCTCCAAACCAATGGGCTTTCGTGCGCTAGATACTCTTAGATATACATTGCTGAACCTTACACAATCAATTCGAAGTATTGTAAAATTGTTTTTCCGATATAAAACCAAAAAAAAAAAAAAAAAACCTTCAATTACAAACACAAAAAATAGAAAACATATTTGAATCGGAACAGTGCGATTTAATTGTCTTTTCTATATAAAAGCTCTCTGCGTATGCAATCCACTTATATAAATCATTGTGCAATTATGCACCACAAGCGTAATCTCACATCGACAAGTTCCACTCAACATGTAACAGAGCACGGATAAATACTATTGACTACCTTTAATGAAACAGTGTGACATGTATAATTAGCACAAGAATCACGAATCTCCTGGAGGACCTTGACAATTAAAACTATTAGGAACTGCTGTGACAGTATAGAGAACAGCTGCAACCTTGACGAGAAAGGATTAGAATAACCCTACAGTAATATATTGACTTACTATCAAATTAGTCATTGATCATGTAAAAAGAATAATCCGTTATTATAATATAAGTTCATTTAAATGGATTGACGATAATCCGTTATTATAACATAATCCATTATTCGCAATGGCTCAGTTTCAACACAATCGATAATAAAAACCGCAATAACAATGAAAATAATCTAATTCGTGAATGAGATCTGAGGAGGGTAGAGGGCGAGATATATGCAGAGTTATCACATATGAAAATTATTGAGCACTTTCTATGGATAAATGTCAGATGTATGAGGTAACTTGCATAACTTAAAACCATTCAAAATTGACCAAGACTAAAAAAATAGAGTATATTATATGCATTCAAGATGTTTTTGAAAACGAGTGTTGCAGTTGTGAGTACTCAGTGTAAGATAGATCCACCAATGGTTCATAACATGTTGATCAGCAAATACACTGTTGATAGCAAAGTTACGTCACGTTCACCGAAAGTTCCATTAATAATGGATCGGTTGTGAAAAGTGTAGGTTGGGTTTATATATGTCACATGTTTCATACTCCAGGCGGTGTCTAATTTATTTGACAATATGACAATCGAGATATCCCATACAGAAGTTCACGCAAGTAAAACTACGCATATGGCACTCTCCTCATATGCATCTCCGGATCTCTGAGTTCCTGAATTATGAAAAGTAGATATATAATTTACTAAAAATATATTTTAATCCTGAATTATTAAAAATATATAATTTGTAATTTATAAATAAGTTGCTCTAGAGAATTCTAAAACTTAATTCATCTAGGATGTTCCTTAGGTATAAAAAGTCTTAGATGAAGAAGTATGTAAAAGAGAAGAATCTAGTAATTTTTTAGATAGTTACTTATCTAAATTGTTCTTAAGAATCCTATAAAAAGGCATGAAATGTAACTCCATTGATGATAAAAAAAAAACATTCCAAATATCTCTCAAGTGTTCTTCAACTTAAGTTTTTCCTTATTTCATACGAGCTCCACTATCATCATCTTCAATCTAACTTCATCCAAATTAACTTGATCCTAACCTTCTCTCCAACAAGTTTGGTATCAGAACAGGGTTAGTCTTGTGTCTTTATAAATCATCATGCCAACAACCTCCCCACATTCACAATCCCTATTCAACTATTCTGAGATCCTTGTTCCCATATTTGATGAAGAAAACTATGAGTTTTGAAGTCTACAAATGAAGACTCTATTCATTTCGCGAGATCTGTGGGATCTTGTTGAAAGCGGCTATGAAGAACAAAAGGATGACATGACACTAGCATCATGGAATAATACAAAGCAAAAGGAGTATAAGAAAGCAAAAAGAAACACGCAAGAGCGCTTCTCTTCATTCAACAAGGTGCCAGGAAAACTATATTCCCCCGGATTATGGCTGCTGCTAAATCTAAGGATGCATGGAACATATTAAAGATAGAGTTCCAAGGCTCTTCCAAGGTAATCTCTATCAAACTCCTGATCTTATGACGAGATTTTGACAATTTATCCATGAAAAATGGAGAAAACATGAAATAATTTTCCGATAGAATTATCGTCCTTATGAATCAAATAACAAGTTATGGGCATAATTTTTTTAAAAAAAAAAAATAGTTGAGAAAATACTAAGCAATCTACCAGCAAAATGGGATCATGTGGTTGCCACCATTGAGGAATCCATGGATTTATCAACTTTAAACATTCATGAACTAATGGCTTCCTTGGAGACAAATGAGCTACGGATGAATAGTTTTTTCTCTGAAGACATGGAGCAAGCATTTCAATCAAAGTTGACACTCTCACACAAGAAGGAAAGAGAAGTAAAAAGAAAAAATATTTCAAAAGAGCAACAGAGAGGGAATCATAAACGAGCTAGTAGGAGATTCGAAAAAGATGATTCTTTCCGAAAAGGTATGTCTGCCTCTCAATGTCGAATATACAGAAAGTCCAATCACACTACAGAAGCTAGCAGATTTAGATGCAAGAATTGCAAAAATGACAATCTCTCTCAAAGAGATTGTTGGTATAAAAAAGGAGAAGTTAACTATTCAAAATCAGATAATCTTTTTTACTTCTGTTATAATGGTGAAATAGAAATAAAAGATATCTGGTATCTAGATAGTGAATGTAGCAATCATATGATAGGAAACAGATAATTTTTCGTCAAATTAGACCAAAATGTAAATTCCCAAGTAAAAATTGAAGATGGGAATTTACAGAAAGTTAAAGATAAAGGAGTGATTGCAATATACTCTAAGGAAGGCAAGAATAAGTTTATTTCAGATGTACTATACGTGACGGGACTAACACAAAATCTACTAAGTGTGGGACAACTGATGCAAAAAGGATACTCGGCCAAATTCATGAGAAATGAATGCTTGATAATTAAAGAGAAAAGCAATAAGCTGGTGACCAAAATTAAAATATCCTCAAATAAGGTTTTTCCCTTGAGAATGTCAATAGAGAATCCGGCATTGAAGTCGAAGGACAGTGATGATTCTCTATTATGACACTTGAGATATGGGCACCAAAACTTAAGAAACTTGAGTTTGTTGAAAAGGAAGCATATGGTAATTAGGCTCCCAAGTATAGATGGAGAAGATAAAGTATGTGAAGAGTGTATCTATTGAAAAATACATAGATTATCCTTTACAAAGACATCTTGGAGAGTTGAAGTCCCCCTAGAGTTGGTGCACACAAATGTTTGTGGTCCAATGCAAACCCCATCGATAAATGGGAAAAGATATTTTCTCTTGTTCGTGGATGAATATAGCAGGATGATGAGAGTCTATTTTCTCAACAAGAAATCAAAGACCTTCTCAAAATTTATCGAATTTAAAGCTTTGCTTGAAAAGCAAAGTGGACACAAATTAAATATGCTCAAAATTGATCGTGGAGGAGAGTTCACTTTTACAAGACTACTGCAAAACTCATGGAATAAAAAGGGAGCTAACAGCTCACTACACTCCTCGACAAAATGGTGTTCCTGAAAGAAAAAATAGATCCATTGTTGAGATGGCTCGTAGCATGCTCAAGGGTAAGGGTCTTCCTAATATGTTCTGGGCAGAAGCTGTCAAGACATCTGTCAATATTCTGAATAGATCACCAACAAAATCAGTACCTGACAAGACTCTATTTGAAGCATGGAGTAAAAAGGAATGCCAAAGTAGATCACTTTAGAGTCTTTAGCTGCATCGCATATGGGCATATTCTGGCATCTAGCAGAAAAGAAAAATTTAATGAAAAAGGAACCAAGTATATTTTCATTGGTTACAATGATGAATCAAAAGCCTTCAGGCTATTTGATCCAAACACCAATAAGCTGGTGATATCCAGAGATGTCATCTTTGATGAAAAAGGAGCATGGAAATGGGATGATGATCAAGCATCAATTCCTATTATCATACAAGATGAAAGCAAGGAATTCACTTCAGCAGATCAAGGTTGTCCAACTTTAATTCCTGAGAAAATTTCTTTCGACTCAGATTCATCATCAAGGAAGATACTTTCTCTTTAAGATATTTATGATTCATGTGATCTTGTATTTTTCTCATGTGAGTCACAAATATTTGTGGAGTCAATCAAAGATAAAGACACGGTTAAAGTAATGGATGAAGAGATTGTTATGATAAAAAAGAATAAAACTTGGTAGCTTGTCGATCTCTCAGAAGGAAAAGAAGTAATTGGTCTAAAATGGATCTACAAAACCAAGTTCAATGAAGATGGCTCGTTTCAAAAACTAAAAGCTCGATTAGTTGCAAAAGGTTAGACTCAACAACCTGACATCGACTTCCATGAGACTTTTGCTCGAGTTGCTCGCATGGAGACAATAAGGACAGTCCTAGCCTTTACAACTCAACTCAAATTACGAGTCTATCAACAAGACATCAAGTCAGCATTTTTAAATGGTGAATTGCAAGAAGAAATCTATGTTTAACAACCGCAAGGGTATATCATCAAAGAGCTAGAAAACAAAGTCTATAGGTTGCGAAAAGCTCTATATGGATTAAAGTAGGCACCTCGAGCATGGAATAATAAGATTGATCACCACTTTAAGAACCATGGATTTCACAAGAGCCCAACGAGCCATCCTTATACGTTAAAAAGCAAGGTATGGACTATCTAATAGTTTGTCTTTACCTTGATGATATAATCTACTGTAGGACAAGCTCCAGAATGCTACAAGAGTTTAAGAAAGCAATGATGGAAGGCTTTGAGATGTTAGACTTGGGATTGATGAAATACTTTCTTGGCATCCAAATCAAGCAATGAGAAGAAGAAATATTCATTTGTCAAGAAAAATATTGCGAAAACTTACTGAGAAGGTATAATAGGATAAACCGTAAAACCGATAGCGACTTCAACTGCATTAAATGAGAAGTTATTAACAAATGATGGAGCACAGAAGGTTGATCCTACTCTTTATAAGAGCTTGGTCAGATCTCTATTCTACCTCACCAACACAAGGCCTGATATACTCTATGCAACGAGTGTTCTCTCAAGATTCATGAGTGCTCCAAACAAACTTCACTATGCCGCAGCAAAATGTATACTCCGATATCTTCAAGGTTACAAAGAATATTATATGACCTGCAACATGTTCAAGAGAGGCCTACACCAATTTATTGTGAGAATATGTCTGCAATTGCAATGACGAAGAATTTAGTGTTTTATATAAGGACAAAGCATATTAAGATCCGACATCACTTCATTAGGGATTTAGTTGAAGACAAGGTAATAGAGCTGAAGTTTGTCCCTACCAATGAGGAGTTGGCCGACATATTAACTAAGGCATTGCTAGTAGAGAAGTTCATATGCCTCAGAAAGCTTCTTCAAATTATAAATTAAGAGAAGATGTTAAAAATATATAATTTGTAATTTATAAGTAATTTGTTCTAGAGAATTCTAGAACTTAATTCATCTAGGATGTTCCTTAGCTATAGAAAGTTCTAGATGAAGAAATATACAGAAGAGAAGGGGTCTAATAATTTTCTAGATAGTTATTTATCTAAATTATTCTTAAGAGTCCTATAAAAGAAAATGAGTTGTAACCCCATTGATGATAAAAAAAGAAAAAAAAATCATTTCAAATATCCCTCAAGTGCTCTTCTACTATTTCTAAAAAAAATCATTAAGTTTTTCCTTATTTCATTCAAACTCCATTATTATAATCCTCAATTTAATTTCATCCAAATTAGCTTGATCCTTATCTTCTTTCCAACATATAGCACTCTCCTCGTATGCATCTTAGGATCTCTGAGTTCCTGAATTGTGGAAAGTAGATATCTTCATTCATATGTTAGTTAGCAATTTAGGAAAATTATAGGATCATGATACCAAGCAGACGTCATATCAGCGGTGGATGACTCAGCCTTTAAACTTGCCGGAAGATCTTTAAACTTGATTATGTCACAATATAATGTTGCATGCATGTCAACTTCTAAAAATATAATACGTACGTACGCCACCATATCTGTCTAAATTTACGAGGATTATGAGCTAATCTGTCACCGCCCGATAGGCTCCAATCTGTATTGCTATTATCATCTTGATATGTGAATATTGTATTGCTATTATCATTTTATAATATATGTAGCAGTATCCAGAAGCATAACTTCTGACTAGTTGAAATTGATTAACAATCAGTTGGTTGGTAGGAAGTGATTAAAATATGTAGAAGCTTGTCTAAGTGAATAAAATTTTCCATAATTCAAGGAAATCTACGTACTGCAAGCAGAAAGTAGTAGGAGCAATAACTAAGATTTTGTAGTTCAATTAGTATAAATCCGTTTACGGAAATATGCTTTACTTGAAACATGTATTCATGCAAATGGAAATAGGAATTACGTATGTCAGTTTCTGTAAAATAAATACTACACCATATAATAAGAAAATCGTCTCATTGTAAATTTGATAACTGAATAGTCAGATTTTATTTTGGAGTTAGTCGATTTCCATAAGCAGTAGTTTAATATTATTCATATTGTTTTGTTATTCTTTAATGTAATTGTATTCAGTCGAGAGAATTCGGAGAAACAATATAAACAGATGTTTTCCTGGGGAGTACTTCGTATAAGGCTTGCATATAAGCCTTTCAGGGGAAAAACGAAAAAAAGAAAAAGAAAAGTTTGCATATAAGCAAAAAAGATCGCACAAATCATTGGCGGAGTCCAAATTAAAGTATTTTCGATCTTGCCATTGTACTCCGAAAATAAAATAAAACATTCCATGAGGTGATATCCTTTTATTCCAAATAAATTATGATATATGAATTTAACAAGATTATTATTTTTTTATCCTATAAAAATTATAATATTAATCTTATTTTGATATTTCATAAAAATCATGATGTTTTTTAATTTGATAAAGAATAACATAAAATCACTAACCATACGTTCACTCACTGTTCTCTCAACTCGTATAATAAATCGTATTTTTAATATTATTTAATATAAATCAAACCTACACATAAATTTTTGATTCGAGTCAGGACGTTATAATTTTCGCTAGAAGAAGGGAATAATAAATTGATTTTGGGACAAATGACCCAAAACTACTTTTTGAGAAATATTCCTAAAATCCCACATGAAATAATATTTCCCAAACATACAATTTCAATCCCAATTTCACTCCCTGCCCACTCTCTCCTTCCTCCTCTCCCCCGCCACTCTCTGATTCACCCCAACCCCGTCGTTGCTGCCACCATCACTAGTCACTACGACACTGATCACTCATCATCATCCTCCTTCGACGTCGTGACCGTCATCGTCAACCTCTTACTGTCTCGATCCAACAATACTCCGATCAACTGCCACTCATATCCTCCTTCTCCTACACTACCACCGTCACCATCCAATCTCACATCTCTCGTCCCTCATAGTCTCGAATCGACTCTCTTCGTCTCGACGAATTAATCGCTCAATTTCAATAACCCTAACACAAAAGAATGGACGTCGAAGACATCAGATCTTGGGCTTGGGACTTGGGCTGAGATGACCCCGTTGGGGGAGGAGCTCAAGGTGGTGACCGCGGGGGAGAAGGAGAAGGAGGCACGGGGAGAGGAAGGGAGGATGAGGACTGAGTATAAGGAGAAGCAATGTAGGGTAATCATCAACGAAGACGCCTCTGTTTTTTGTAGCTCTATTTTTTCTTCTATCGCTCTATTTGAGGCGTTCTGTGTTTTTATACTCTCTGCAGTAAGTGCTCTCTCAAGATTCATGAGTGCTCCAACAAACTTCACTATGCCGTACCAAGACATAAACTCTGATATCTTCAAGGCTACAAAGAATATTATGACCTGCAACCTATTTAAGAGAGGCCTACACCAATCTACTGCGATAATATATCTGAAATTGCAATGACGAAGAATCCATTGTTTCATGCAAGGACAAAACATATATTGAGATCCGGCATCACTTTACTAGGGATTGGTTAAAGACAAGTCAATAGAGGTGAAGTTTATCCCTACCAATGAGCAGTTGGCCGACATATTAATTAAGGTATTGTCAGTAGAAAAGTTCATCTACCTCAGGAACCTTCTTCAAATTACAAATTAAGAGGGGATATTAAAAATTATGATTTGTAATTTGTAGGTAAGTTGTTCTAGAGAATTTTAGAAGTTAGTTCATATAGGATGTTTCTTAAGTATAGAAATTCTTAGATGAAGAAATATATATAAGAAAAGAGTCTAATATTTTTTTAGATAGTTACTTATCTAAATTATTGTTAAGAGTCCTATAAAAGAGCATAAGATGTAACCCCATTAATGATAAAAAAAATTTCAAATCTCTCTCAACAGTTCTTAAACTTAAGTTTTTCCTTATTTCATATATATTGCATTAATTTCATCCAAATTAACTTGCTCCTTATCTTCTTTCCAACATATAGCACTCTTCTCGTATGTATCTCCGGATCTCTGAGTTCCTGAATTGTGAAAAGTAGATACCTTCATTCATATGTTAGCTAGCAATTTAGGAAAATTATAGGCCCATGATACCAAGCAGACGTCATATCATCGGTGGATGACTCACCCTTTTAAACTTGTCCTGTTTTGAAAAGATTTGAAATATTTTGAAGTGTTTTAAGTTCATTTTAAAGGTTTTTTTTGATAATTTTTTAATTATTTGAGTTGTTTTTATGGTCTTTTAACCTTTTGAAGTACTTTTTGAGAGTCTAAAACTCATTTCAAAACCCTTTTTCATAGTTTTTAGCGTTTTCAAGTTAATTAAGGTTGTTTTGATATTTTTTGTATGTTTTGAAGAGATTTGAGTGGTATTTATGATGTTTCTCGTATTTTGAAATGTTTTTTAGTGTTTTAAGATTATTTCAAATTATTTGGTCCAATGAAAGTGGAAAGTATAAATAGAAAGAAATATATCATTGTAACTCTAGATGATTACTCCATATATAATCAGATAATATTTCTACATAAGAAGATTAAAACTTATAATCTATTGACATAATTTTTGAGACATGTTCAGAACGAAAAGGAAATTGATGTGATTGCCACTAGGAGATCATGACAGATAATTCGGATCTTTAGACTTCATTATGCCACAATATAATGTTGTGTGCATGTCAACTTCTAAAAATATAATACGTACGTACGCCACCATAGTTGTCTAAACTTACTAGGATTATGAGCTAATCTGTCACCGCCCGACAGGCTCCAATCTGTATTGCTATTATAATCTTCATATGTGAATATTGTATTGCTATTATCATTGTATAATATATGTAGTAGTATCCAGAAGCATAACGTTCTGACTAGTTGAAATTGATTAACAATAAGTTGGTTGGTAGGAAGTGATTAAAATATGTAGAAGCTTGTCTAAGTGAATAAAATTTTCCATAGTTCAAGGAAATCTACGTACTGCAAGCAGAAAGTAGTAGGAGCAATAACTAAGATTTTGTAGTTCAATTAGTATAAATCCGTTTATGGAAATATTCTTTACTTGAAACATGTATTCACGCAAATGGAAATAGGAATTACGTATGTCAGTTTCTGTAAATATATACTACAACATATAATAAGAAAATCGTCTCATTGTAAATTTGATACTAAATAGTCAGATTTTATTTTGGTGTTAGTCGATTTCCATAAGCAGTAGTTTAATATTATTCATATTGTTTTGTTATTCTCTAATGTAATTGTATTCAGTCGAGAGAATTCGGAGAAACAATATAAACAGATGTTTTCCTGGGGAGTACTTCGTATAAGGCTTGCATATAAGCCTTTCAGGGGGAAAAAAAGAAGAAAGAAAAGCTTGCATATAAGCAAAAAAGATCGCACAAATCATGGACCGAGTCCAAATTAAAGTATTTTCGATCTTGTCATTGCTCTCCGAAAATAAAATAAAACATACCATGAGGTGATATCCTTTTATTCCAAATTTATAAATTACGATAAATGAATTTAACAAGATTATTATTTTTTTCATCCTATAAAAATTACAATATATCTTATTTTGATATTTCATAAAAATCTTGATATTTTTTAATTTGATAAAGAATAACATAAAATCATTAACCATACATTCACTCACTCTGCTCACGATTGGTACAATAAAACGTATTTTTATTATTATTAAATATAAATCCAATATACACATAAATTTTCGATTCGAGTCATAACATTATAATTTTTGCGGGACAAAAAAAAATTCATTTTAGGACAAATGACCCAAAACTACAGTTTTTAAAAAAATATTCCTAAAATCCTATACACAGGATCATATTTCCAAGAACATATAATTTCAACCCCAATTTCACTTCCTATTCTCTCTCTCCTTCCTTCTCACCCCCGCCACTCTCTGATTCATCACAACCCCGTCGTCTCTACCTCTATCACCAGCCACCGCGATACTGACCACTTATCACCATCCTCCTTTGACGTCGTGATCGTCATCGTCAACCTCTCACTGTCTCGATCAAACAAGGTCCCTGCAGACTAACAACGATGAACAATACCATCGTCACCATCCAATCTCACATCTCTCATAGTCTCGAACCTATTCTCTTCGGCTCGACGTATTAGTCGCTCATTTTCAATAATCCTAGCGCAAAAGAATCGACGTCGAAGTCATCAGATCATGGGCTTGGGACTCGGGCTGAGACGACCCCGTTGGGGGAGGATCTCAAGGTGGCTGCCGCGAGGGAGAAGGAGAAGGAGGCACGGGGAAAGGGAGAGAAGAGGAGGAGGGTGAGGAGTGAGTATAAGGAGGAGCAAGGGAGGGTAATCAACAATAGAGACTCTGTTTTTGTCGCTCTATTTTTTTTTCTACCATTCTATTTGAGACGCTCTGTGTTTTTATACTCTATGAAGTGAGTTTTCTCTCATGATTCATGAGTTCTCGAAGAAAACTTCACTATGCCGTAACAAAAAGTATACTTCGATATCTTCAAGGCTACAAAGAATATTATATGACCTGCAATATGTTCAAGAGGGGCCTACACCAATCTACTAGGACAATGTGTCTGCAATTGTAATGACGAAGAATCCAATGTTTCATGTAAGGACAAAGCATATTGAAATGCGGCATCACTTCATCAGGGATTTGGTTGAAGACAAGTTAATAGAACTGAAGTTTGTCTCTTCCAATGAGCAGTTAACCGACATATTAACTAAGGCATTGCTAATAGAGAAGTTCATCTGCGTCAGGAAACTTCTTCAAATTACAAATTAATTACAAAATATATAATTTGTAATTTGTAAGTCTCTACCATTAACTCTCTGTGTTTTTATATAGGCACTCTGTATTTTTGTTCAAGTATTCTGTTTCTGAAATAGAGCGTCTTATATGGGAAATAGAACGATAGAAGAACCTTATATGGTTAGATTCCGATGAAGATTTCGACATCGTTTTAGATTTTGGTGAGTGGCCAGATTTTGACAATCGTGGTCGGATTCCGATCAAGATTCCGACGATGATGGCTTGGTTCCGACAGCAGTTAGGTGATGGTAGGTGTTCGAGCTGAGATAAGAATAGGGTTAGAGATTTAAATGAGATGGATGAATTGTATGTTTTTACAATTTGGATTCGTTGTGTATCTTTTTACTATTTTTTTAAGTTTTCGTAGATTGAGGTAATTCATCCTTGATTTTATGACTTTTTGTCAATTTGCTTTTGTTTGTATAATGAATGGTTGAATATGAACGGTAAATTTGTAGAGAATGTAAGGGTGAAATCCTGAGCGGTAGAAAGTACTATCTCCATCTTATATATATAGGTAATATTACGTAGTAATCACATTATTTATTATATGTTTCGATATGTTACTTTTCATAATTAAATAATATTATATGAATTTTATTTCGGCTTATGATTATAGTTTGTATCTTACACTATCTTTGATTTTTCACGATAAATGTATGAAAAATATCTTTTGATCATCCCACGGATCATTTATAAAGTCGTGAATTTTTTCATTTATGTGGCACTCCGTTGCCTATATTATGAAATGGAGGGAATAATAATGATTGAGAACATGATTTTATATAAAATAAGTATTTTCTCTCCATCTTACGTATTTTACAACATATATGTATTTAATATTATTATATATGTATGAATACAAGTTTGGTTTCTATATCAAATCACGTTTGATTATCTCGTCAACGTATTTTATTGAAGTAAATAACTTATACAACCATTAATGTTTCACAATAAATTTTACAAAAAAAAAATAATATTACATTTGATCGTCCGCGTTTTAAATTTTGTATTGACACATGGGTAAAATCAAAATGTTGCAAAAATAATTGCACAGATGAAGTATTATATTTTGCTCCTCTTAATACCAAAAGTTGTTAATTTAAAAAGAGGAAATGGGAGATATTACAGCAATAGGTAAATTTGTTGTCGATTTTTCTCCATCACATGTTTCCCTAAAAAATTTATTCAAATTTAAATTGGGTTATTTTTTAAAATTTTAAATGTTTGACTTGTGCATGTAACATCTACACTTTTCCTATTTAGAAAACATTACTATAATAGAGTCATTCGAATTTAATAATATCTCATAAAATACCTGGGATGAGATGGAGGAGAGTATCATATATGTGGGTGCATCTATTTGGGAGTGGAATTACATTGTCTTTCATATGATAAGAAGTATATCGTGGGAGCATCTATTCACACGTATAACGCTAGATTGTCAATTTAATATTCTATACAATTGGGTGGTGTATCTATTTTTAAGTCAAATTACGATAGCCAATGGTGGCACATCCTAACTTTGCAATTTTAATTTTTTCTTTTTCCCAAACCATCTATGGAGTATCTGAATCACGAAAGAATTGCGACCGCAACATCATGCACGTTTATTTAAGAGATGGTTGAATGTTTGGTGTAATTATCATCATATCCTAAATATCAAGAGAAAATAATAGTGGAATGAGGTCATTAAAATGAGTTAACATAAAATGAAAATTAAAGTTTTTTTGAATAATTTTTGGTGTAATTATTATCCTATCCTAAATAACAAGTGAAAATGACGATGGAATGAGGTTATTGGGATGAGTTCATATAAAATGAAAATTAAATTTTTTTCAAATAATTTTAGTCCTCAAAATATATAATTATGATATTGTGTAAATTTTTTGGGTAGCATCATAATGACAAATTTTAATGCGGAGTGCTCCCTTCATATTCCACAAAAGTGCGACCTTTTTAGTTTCATGTAAAAATTTGATTTGTGTCGTAAATCGATCAAATATTATTTTTCATAAAAATATCATAAAATATTAATGATAATTTAAGTTATATATTTTAATTCTGGATCAATGATGTAATTTTCTTATATCGTTAAGATGACTAACAAAGATCCTTAAAATATATGTTAAACAATATAAAAAATAAAATGATTTTTTTTATAAAGAGAATATGTAATTTGACAAATACATCTAGATGACAAATCATATACTCCCTCCATCCCATTGAAGTTACAGTATTACACACTAATTGCATTATTGAATGATGTAACAAAATTACGTCGGCAGTTCAGAGTTGAAGAGCATAACTTAAAAAATCATTTATGTTTCATGTTAATTTTATATAAAACGACGTTTGATTATCCCATATACGATTCGTAATAGAAAATTTTTTTTATGCCAAAGGTTGTATTACATTTAGGACAGAGGAAGTAAGGGATATATCTTCCAAATATTCACTCCGTCCTTGAATAAATATAACACTTGTATTTTTTTGGTATGATCCATAATAATTACAATATTATTTTATTTGAAAAAAAATTTCTTCAAAAATATCAAAACGACCTTACTTTTTACTTTATATCATATGAACTTACCGCATTTTTTTTCTTTTCCTATTCTTTTTCTCCTTTCTTTCTCTCACACAAGTTCAAGAGTAACGTAATGTTTATACACAAAAATCAATACATACATAAATTTTCATATAAAATTCAATATTATACTTAAGATGGAGGGAATAGTATATTCGATATAACAATCTATCTATATTTTATATATAGATTTGTCTAAATGTATTTTAAGTGACTAACCATCCATATGATGTGACACATATGATAGATCTTTATATATTCTAAAAGCTTTACGGATAGTTGAGATTGTTACCTTACCAAGGGTATACACCCTATGAAAGCCGTGATGTTTTACACCACCGTGGGTGTACTCCGTATTAAAATATTTTATTTTTATAAATTTTTAATTAATTTTATTTTAAAAAAACCGGTATTGCATCTTTTCGACAGACTTGAGAGTGATTTTTTGTATTTTTAATACACTTTTCTGGGGATTTTATGTCAATTTTAAACTTAAAAAGGATTGTATGTACTCTTGGATATTTTTTTTTTAAAATTTTGATAGTTACGGTATAGGTGAAAACGATCCCTATAGCATTTGAACAATAAAATCGTCATGATCATAAAATCAAAAGAACTACATTATAACGCCCAAAGAGAAAATTAAATTAGAAAATATCGCCAAAACTCTAGTGCAGTCATTAACGCTCCAAACCAAGCACCTCTGAACACCCGAAGATCATCCCAAGCTACTTCTGCAAACCAGTAAAATAACTCAAACAAACAATTTAAGCCAAACCAACAAGTCAGGGAGTATTTCTCCTGCAAACTTCATAAATCTACCCTCTCGAATTGATGAACGTGCTAGCATCCATTGGTAGATTTGGTACATATATAATCTCTTGTCGGTGGTTGCTCTACTTATCAGTCTCCAATCTCAACTGAAAGACTAACATTAAAGTGATGATGTTTTACACAACCGCGGGTGTACACCCCATCAAAATGTTGTATTGGAAAAAACATGTCTACCGACAATATAATATAGAAAGTTCAAATACTCACATTGATAAGATAATTATGAACTCCAAGAGAGAGGATTGATGTCGTCGATGTTATCTTACAAATGGATCTCGTTTGATGATCTGCGTCAAAATAGAATCCGACAACACGTACGAATTTCACATCTTACATCCTACGGATAAATCAACGAGCAGAGAGAACGAGACAGCTTTATGTGAATATATGTGATTGATGTATTTGATAGACCAAACTTATGGATATATTTATATAGCTATGAAGTGTGTAATATAAGATATTTTTTTATCTATTAATTTATCCGATAATTAAGATATTCTCAAAATATCTAGATCATAAACATATGGGCCTCAGGCCACATATCTTTGTTACGTTAATTTAATTTACATCTTCCACTCATACGAACATATCCTCTATATCAATTAGTCACCTTAAACTCATTCGGGCTCAAATCTCAACTTCTGTGCTCAATCCTCATATTTGAAAATAAGGCTTACGACCATAACAAGAAAGGCATGTTGGAACTAATATGACTATAAAACCCCTACCGAAGCGAGACATATCGCATCACATAAGAAAATTCAAATTTGTCTTCGCCCTAGTCTATCACTAGCGCATCAAGAACTGATCTATTATGTCTCTCATGAGCCTCATGCTTAAAACGCGGTCCAAGTCCTTAGTTGCGAGATTGCACTCTTTTAATCGCAAAATATTCTTTAATTTCAGTGATGAAAAGTCATCACAAACGAGTATCTTTCAATAACGATAGTAATTAATAAGAACACTAATGACAAAATGATTTCACCACCAAGAGAGTTATAGCAACAAAATATTTTCACTAAATATATGGTTATAATGACAAAACTAAAATTTTCTAACATAATTTTCTTGACAATATTATGTCATTAAAGTTAGATTTTTGTGACCAATTTTGTTTTGTCACAAATAAAACCTTTGATGATGGACACTTTTTTTATCACCAAAAACTTTCTAAATGGGCTTTTAGTGATGATCATGTGACGAAAAAAATTTATCATGGATATGTATCGATGACAAAATAAACACATTCTTATAGTGCGTCGAACAAGTAATTTCCGCACATGACGGATGCTTAACAAGCGACTTGCATCTATCCAAACATAATCAATCCACTTCACTTACCGTTACATTCCTAAAAGTACCCCATCCGGTCCGCACTTATGTATGGTGGTCATAGGGAATACAATTTAAGAATCAACACGAAAAGCTCCACTTCAAATCGTGCGCTCCAATGCAGAAGCATGAAGAAATATTTAGATCTCAATGAAAGCTGGGAACAAGAACATCCATCAATAATCCATACGCAAAATCCCACAAGCACGTCTAAATATGAACAAACGATATGGTGAAATCTTTAGAAAATCATATCATAGTGAGTGCCTCGAGTACTTGTCTAGGATCAAATCCAACTCCACACAGTACGGACCTAGGACCAATCGTTCCCTGAACGATGATCCCTATATTCAAACTCTTTGATCACCCTCTACGGTGATTCTCCCCATGGATGTCGAATCTAACTAACCAATAAGGTGTACATAGGCTTAGAACAAAGTACGCATGTTCGATCCATTGACCTCATCCTGAGCTAGCCTGGACGACCCAAACATAGTTCAATGATCTCAAATCATTCTAATATATTGACTAAATGAACAAATCTATCACAACCTTGCTCACTGCTCATCAGCGTCAAAGGGAGGTTGATTAGTGAAAAAATCAACCTTTTGCCTTGCGACACGTATTTGCATATATGCCAAGCGAATTCGTAATACCAAGTAGGGCTCCAAAACTAAGGAGCACCACATTACTCTTAAAGTGATCTCATTCTTTAACTCAACATGAGTGAAAATAGTATGAAAGTGTTATTTCCTTACAGTGTCATCAAATGTTTGGGAATTGTCGATTAGATAGAATCTCAAAGAACATCCTGAGCTTATAGCATCCCGAATAGCCAAGATCCAAGGAATTCATAATCTGCCGAGCCAATTGGCATCCCGAGTAACTGGACTACAAGTAGAATATCTAAAACAATATCATACTTTTCATTACTCCTAGAGATAGTACATCAATTTATACATATAAACCCTTTTCCATGAGACGTGTCTTATACTTGTCGATCATTCTATTAGAGTTGCGCTTAATTTTGAAAACCTTTTTGTTTCAAATGGTAGAGCACTAAGCCAAAAGATCAACCAAATCTATATCAGATTCCTATTTCATGGAATCTAACTCATTCTCCGTAGCAGTTTTTCACTTTGATACATTAGGCGAGGCCAGAGGCTCACTAAAATTTTGTGCCTCATCGCGGTGTACTAACTCAACAATAAAGTTCTAATTATCAAACCTTTTAGGTAAGATATTTTTCTTAGTTTTATGTGAAAGATATTTTTCTTAGTTTTGTGTGAAGAAGAATTAGAAGGCTCAATTTTAATATTTGTAGGAGTTTGTAAGCTCCCACTAGAAATAGGTTCCATAGTGCTCCCACTAGGAGCAAGATCAATAAGACTCCTCCCACTCGGAGTAACATTTTCTCTACAATTATTGACAAAATTAGAACCTAATTCCCATCTTCATCAATTGATCCAATGGTGATGTCATTATATCCGACTCGTAGAGTATAATATCCTTCTTCACCTTGCCTTTGCTAGGAAATTCATCATCTATGAATTCCACATCATGCGTCTCAATTTCAATTAGTGCGATATTTGAATATTTGCATATCATATGCATATAAATCTTGCAGATCTTCATGGTCGCATATGGCCAAGACTAGGCATACGCTCAGTGGCCCGTCACAAGGTTACTAACTTAGTATGTAGATAGCTGTCAACATTCGTGCCATCATACTCCTCTTCATGTCAAATAATATATGATTTCTTCATCTAGTAACATCATTTTGTTGTGGCAAATGTGATGTCGTTAATTACTTAAGGATCCCCTTTTCCTCACAGAGCAGTCTAAATTTCTCAAAAAAATATGTGCGTCCACGATCAGTTTTGAGAACCTTCACATTTCTATCGTGCTAATATTCAACGTAATTTAGGTAGTTTTGAAAACATCTCAAGGTTTTTGACTTGTGAGTAATAAAATAGACATGACCGCATCAAGAAAAATCATCTATAAATATGATGAAATAATATGATTCATTGCGAGCACAAGTATTAAAAAGAATGCATATGTTTGAGTGAATAAGCTCTCTAGGAATATTGGTTCACAATCCCATCCCAAACTATTGATGCACCGCTTTTTCAATCAAGTAAGACTTCCATGTGGAAAGATCGACTGTGATGGGTGACCTCATCAGGTTGTATCTAGCCCACTTGGTCATCCTTTCTGGTCCAATACGAAGTAGTCTAAGTATGCCAATTCTAAAAAGATTGGATAATGGAAATCGTGCAAGCAAAAAAATCAACATCAAGAACATAGAAACCATCCATTAAATAAGGTTTATTAATGACATGTCATCCAAGATAATATCCATAAAGTTCATAATTATCACAAAGCGAAAATCAATAAGTGCTAAAAGAATGAAATGAAATTTATATAAAAATCTGATGCATTATGCATGAGTAATGTTCTTCCAGAAATGAGCTATAATTGATGGAAGTCGATGCCCAAAACGTTCTCATCGTGCTACCACTCATGGATAATGAATGATTGCCCTTGGAATCATCAGATATTTTATAAATCCTCTACGATCTTGTGTTACGTTACTGTTCCAAAATCCAGTATGGATTAAAAACAATGCACAGTGCATACGTAATCATATTAAGAGAAGAATGGGAGCAAGAGGACCCCTTTTTTGCGTCCCACTTTGTCATAGTTGAGTCACCTTCCATATTTGGGTTTCCTTTTCGAACTCTGCACTCCAAGAGTCCCATGGTATGTATGCTTTCTCTTTTCATCCACCTTAGGTTAAGGTGGTGATTACTATCAAATTCCTTTGTCGCCATTTGTGGCCTATTGTTGCTGCGAGATCTCTTCATCTTATGCTTATTATTTTCTTTGGCATATAAAATTTCTAAGTGCGAACCTTTTAGATCCCCCCGGATAATGTGCTTTAAGATCTAAGTGAATTTTCATATCCTTGATACTTTTCATGCTCTCAGTATGTGTCATCTATATTACAAAGTCATCCCATGACTTTGGCGAGGACAGAAGCATTGAACGAACCTTTTGCTCATAACTGAGCTGATGGCCACTTGCAATCAAATATTTCATCATGTTAGACATGGTTCGAATGTGAGTATTCATATCTTATCTTCCTTCATAGTGCAACTTTCAAATTGCATAACGAGAGTCTTAACCTTATGACAAAGGTACACTGTTGTATATATCTCAATTGGTTATCCACATGTCATAAGCCAATAGAATAGTGGAAAACTCACCAAGGAGATCTAAGCGATACCATCCTTGAGCCACTTTTCATATGCGCTTAGTTCGTTAAGGGTCGCTCCTTCCCCCGGAGCATCCATCTTGGTCAAAATGTGCAATTTTAACTCCTCAACTTCCAAGATGAGCTATACATGATGGCACAAAATTTAATATTTGTTGTCATTCAACGTGTACACCTTGAGCACATCTAACAAAAAATGGTCTTGATGTTCTATTTTGGATATAAAGCAGGTAGACATGCATTATCTGGCTATTGCCCTTCTAGTCTTTATAGGTGTATCTTTATCTCCAATGATGTCATCCTGTGTGTGCGTCTTGATCCATCTTCTCTTATCTTGTTCATTTGTTATTTGTTGAAGTTATGGTTGAGTGGTTGATTCTTCTGGCTCTTCTGTATTATGATTTTCCTCATTATCTTTTATTTCATTTTCAACACTCTCGTTTGCATCTTGTTCATTATCTATGCATGCACATTCCTCATCAAAAACATTTGCATCACGTATGGATATTTCAGATTCATCAAAGGATACATGAATTGATTCCTCATCCGTTTGTGTCCTTGTATTGTATACTCTAATGGCTTTGTTGGTTATGGATTATCCTAAGAAGGTTCCCATCAGTCTTAGGGTCAAATTTCCCTAGATGACTTTTGCCATTGTTGTGTATATAGCTTTTACATCCAAAGATATGAAAGTATTTGACAGTTGGTGTCTTTCCTTTTCATAATTCATAGGGAGTCTTCTTATGTAGTTTGTGTATGATACATCTATTTTGAATATAGCATAGAGTATTTACTGCTTATGCCCATAAGCTTTTAGGCAAGTTTGCATCAACAAGAATTATCCTAGTTGCTTCTATTAGCGTTCTATTATTCCTTTCAGCTACTCCATTTTGTTGAGACGTTCTAGGTGCTGAGAAGTTGTGGTTGATTCCGTGATCATTGCAGTAGTTATCTACTCCTGCTTGATCAAATTCAGTACCATGATCACTTTTTATGGTGATTACTTCTATGCCTTTCTCACTCTGAATTTGTCTTAGGAATCTAGTAAGCAGACTGCAAGTTTCACTCTTTTTATGTAGAAATATTACCCATGTGTATCTTGAGTAATCACCTACTATAACTAGAGTGTATTTCTTTCTGTTTAACCTTTCTACCTCAACTAGACCAAAAAGATCCATATGTAATAATTCCAGAATTCTAGTTGATTATGAAGAATTTAGAGGTTTAACTTTTACTCTACTCTGTTTTCCTTCTTGACACGGTCTACAAAGTTTATCCTTTTTAAACTTTACTTGTAGAAGTCCTCTTACTAGGTTTTCTGAGGATAATCTTGCTATAGTTTTGACGTTAAGATGAGCTAACCTTTT
Source organism: Drosera capensis (assembly GCA_001925005.1). NCBI lineage: Eukaryota > Viridiplantae > Streptophyta > Magnoliopsida > Caryophyllales > Droseraceae > Drosera > Drosera capensis. Next base: position 29,447 of record LIEC01011757.1, read on the forward strand.
TGCCATAGTCAGTTTGTGTCCTCAGCTTCTTTTGTGTAGAAACATGTTATTTGTTCTCACTGTGATGAGTCAAAATCTACTGCATAGATGTTTCCTTTTTTAATACTTAACAATTTGACTTCTTGTGTGATTTTTTCTTTGACTTGACATGAATTATGAGTAAATGATATATCATAATATTTATCACACAGTTGACTAATGGAAAGGAGATTATATTCTAATCCGTTAACATAAGCTATACTTCTAAAGATTAAGGAACCTGTACCAAGAGTTCCATAGCCATTAATTGTACCTCCTTTTCCTCCTCCAAAGATGACGAGAGGTCCTTGTTCCTTTCTGAAGTCTTCAAGGATTCATTTATTTCCCGTCATGTGTCCCAAGCATCCACTCTCAAGATACCATATTCCTCTTTGTATTTTCCTGTATTAAAACATAGAGAGCTCGTACATGGTACCCACTCATTTGGATCCTCATTTGGAATCTACACTTGAATTATTTTCTTGTGGGAATTCCAACATTCAAACAACTTGTGGCCGATCTTGCCACAAGTATAGCAGTAGACCTTTAGTCTTATGGTGTTTAGTGGTCTGCTCCATTTCGTTTGCTGTATTTGACATGAGCAGGTGTGCCTTAAATGTGGCTTTCTCCATGTTGTTCTGGAGAAGTTATTCCACACTAAATAGTTAGGTGCATAATGAGCTTCTTAAGGCCTTTCATCAAATCTTTTCCTAAGATTCTTGGCCTTCTGCATCTTATGGTATTTTGCATCAGTACGTGCTGATAGTCTGCTCCAGCTCTTCTGGGTTTTAACAGTAGAGATCTTACTTTTCTGTTACAGTAAAGAAAACTTATCTTATTTTTCTGTATTGTCTGTGCAATGGAGCTTTTGCTTTTTTGCACAGCTTGTGCAGTAGAGCTTTGGTTTTTATGCACATCTGCTGCAGTAGATATATTTTCTTTTCTACAGAGTTCATACAGTAGTCTGCTTTGTTTTCTTGGTAATGGATTTTCATTTGTTTTATTATTCAACCAATAAGCTAATTCTGTGATAAAGATTATGAAGTCTCATTTACACATGACACATGTGAGGTAAAAGATAAAACAATCGAAGAAGTTAAACTGACAGGCTACAGAGAAGAAAATATATATGTATTAGACTTTAATATGTCTCAATTTACACTAATCATTTAATTCTATACAAATTAGTGTAAGGACATAAACTGGTTGTAGCACAAGAGGCTAGCTCACCTAAACTTTAAAACCATAGCAAACCTTTCCTCAAACAACTTGCTGAGAGGTCTGCCTCAAATCTAGTTCAAAAAGGATAAACTGTGCAAATCCTGTCAAGAGGGTAAGAAGATGAAGACTAGCTTTAAACACGCAAATTCAACAAAATCCACTAGAGTTCTTGAACTCCTCCACATGGATCTTTTTGGATGAGTGGAAGTGGAAAGTAGGAAGAAATACACTCTTGTAGTTGTTGATGATTGCTCAAGATATACTTGGATAATATTTCTCCATAAAAGGAGTGAAACCTGCAATCTGCTTACTAAATTCCTAAGATATATTCAAAATGAAAAAAGGAATCGATGTGATTGCCATTAGGAGTGATCTTGGCATAGAATGACCAATCTAGTGTGGATAAATAGCATGATGATCATGGCATTACACATAACGTTTCTGCACATAGAACACTACAATAAAATAGTGTGATTGATAGGGAAAAAAAAAACACTAATAGAAGTAGTAAATAAAGACCTCCTTAAAAGCTACTGGGCTGAGCCAGTAAATACTACATGCTATATCCTATATAGGTGCCATATACATAAGTTGTATAAGAAGACCCCCTATGAACTGTGAAAAAGAAAGACACCAAGTGTTAAGTACTTTCATGCATATGGATACAAATTCTACATTTACAACAATGAGAAACAACACCTAGGACAATTTGACTAAAATTAAAATAAATGAATTTTTCTAGGATACTCTACTACAAGTAAAGCTTTTAAAGTCTATAATAAAAGAACAGTATTAGTAAGGAATCAGTGTATGTTTCCTTTGATGAAATCACTAGTTTTCCTCGTGTTACTGATGTCTTTGATGAGGAATATGTATGCATAGATGATGAACAAGCCACAAAATAGAAGTCAGATAATACAGTAAAAGATTAACTTTCTGACCCGATACAAAAAGAGAAGATGATGTTGCAGAAGAGTCCACAAAATAGAAGTCAGATAATACAGTAAAAGATTAACTTTCTGACCCGATACAAAAAGAGAAGATGATGTTGCAGAAGAGTCCACAAAATAGAAGTCAGATAATACAGTAAAAGATTAACTTTCTGACCCGATACAAAAAGAGAAGATGATGTTGCAGAAGAGTCCACAAAATAGAAGTCAGATAATACAGTAAAAGATTAACTTTCTGACCCGATACAAAAAGAGAAGATGATGTTGCAGAAGAGTCCACAAAATAGAAGTCAGATAATACAGTAAAAGATTAACTTTCTGACCCGATACAAAAAGAGAAGATGATGTTGCAGAAGAGTCCACAAAATAGAAGTCAGATAATACAGTAAAAGATTAACTTTCTGACCCGATACAAAAAGAGAAGATGATGTTGCATAAGAGTCCATTGCAGTCCTACAATAACTAGAGGACACCTCTGTTGAGTCAAACCCATGATGTAGAAAAATTGAGAGATAGACATACTCTAGTCTTAGAATGTCATAGTATGCAACAAGACAGAGGCTCGTCTGTTTGGAAAGTGAGCTTGCAGTAAGGATGTTTGAGAAAGAAATATAGCAAGACTGGTTAATAGAGAAATGAAGTAAGACTGATTCAGAAAGGAATGCAGTCAGATTGTAAGCATTGAGGTCGTGAGGAAAGGAGAATAAGACTTGGGAATTCTGGCTTCTATAGTAAGGAATTGTTGATCCTGAATTACTTCTTTGTGAAAAAGGTAATTGTAGAAAGACTGAAGGACAACAAGGCTGAGTTTAACAGAAGGGTTCAAAAGAAGTCAACGTTCATCTCTTGCCTTTTGCACTATTTCTGTGTTCTTTCCGTCATTAAAAAACTAGTGGTCATGGATTTGTGAATATGGTTCCAAGATGGTATGATGTTTCAAAGAAAGGACGACTTCAACAATAGTTAAAAACTTGGAATTACTTATAAATACAAAGAGAATGCCCAAGGTTTCATAACTTTTGAATTTTTTAATCTTCTTTGTTCTGAAAGAAAGACAAGTGCTTCAAGTGAATTATGTGAGAAGTTGATCGTTGAAGATCTGAGACAGCTATTTGAAAGCAAGATTTGAATTAAGGATTAGATAGTACTAGTTTTAGACAAACGATTATAACAGGTTGTTTCGAGTCCTGTTGAGGAGAAGAAAAGATCTAGCAATCGGTTTGTATTTTCATTTACATACTGTAAGGTGACAGGTTGATTGTGAGTTTAAAACAATCACACATAGTACTATCTTTTTGACATATCATATTGATAGTCAAGAGAAAACTAGAGAAAGGATCGTTTCCACTTTGAGAAGATTGGCGATGATTATGAGATTCATTTATAAGCTAAAAAAGTTCTCAAGTTGGTTGGTAATCGTTCTCAAGAATTGTGTTGAAGATTTTATGGTAGAAGTTCACTAGTCCGTCTCAAGAACACAAAGTAGCTGCATAGTCATCATTTGATCTATGCAAAATTCTAGGTTCTTGTCTTAGAAGGTTGTAGACTTGTAAGGGGTTTCTTTGTAAACCAAAATAAAGAGATAGTAAACTCACCTCTTGATTTGACTATACTCATCATCATAGGAAGACTTGACTACCCTTCACTGATCATTTGACAATGATTATTTGAACTAGTATAAATCACTATATCCTTTACAGGTTTTCATTTCACATCTTAGACCTGCTACAATATGATTGGAGAATAATCAATCACCCTTGCCTATATAAGCCATAAATCTTCAAAGGGAAAGGGGAACAAAAAAAAAAAAAAAATACTTTTGCATACGCAACTACAAAAATAATTTTAAAAAAAATGCTATCATGTGTTCTCTCTCTCTCTCCACCACCTAAGAAAGTTCTCAAGTTTTATCAAGAATCTATTCCTCAAGAACACCATGTCGAAGATGTTGATTGTTGTAACACTTTGATCTCTGTGAGTTTGTTTTTCCAATCGATTATGATTGCTTGTGAGGGAAGGATCCTGAGGGTATCGATTATTATCAGATTTCGTGTGTAAAGGTTGTGAGTGAGTTGAAAAGCTCTATCTTTTGAACTCTGATCCAAAGTGATCTACTGGATTTCCTTCTTGTGTAACACATTGCTAACTCTTATCAGTTAGTTAATAATGGTTTACGTCTGAACCACTATAAAATATATAGGTTGATACTATTCTCAACTTGTGTGTTTCGGGGGTTCAAACCGGTTCTCGATCTCTTCACGAAAAGATGGAGATTATTGATGATGTCAAAGAGCTCGTGATGATTCGTAGGCCTGATACACGACGAAATGAGGAAATTGAACAAAGGGGCAGGCACGGTCGGTACATGGCTGGCACGGTCGTGCTCTACCATAATCATGTGTTTCTAAGGACGGCCTAGGATGGCCCTATGAATTATCTTCTAAGATTTATTTCTATCTTTTTACTTATGTGTCTATAAATACACCCATGCATCAGATTTATTTGGAATGAATTCAAACAACATTCTCTAGGGTTTGAATGAAACATAATGTAATAACCCAAAAATTTTTAAACCACAAAATGAGTTGACATAAGTTTCATGGACGAAACTTCTTAGAGGGAGGGAGTGATGTAATGACCCAAATTTTTTACTGTGTATTAATGAAATAAATATATTATTATGTTTTGGTTTGACTTGGTTCGAATGTTCGACAAAGATTATGGAATTATGTAATATGATATAAATAGTTGTAAAATTGGTCATGATGAGTCGAACGTGGGAAGTCATAAGATGAACTATGAATAACAATAATTTTAATTAAATCAATAATTAAGAAAGTTATCGATTAATTTATCGATAGCAAATACCCATAACAAATTGACTACACGAAAATACGAATAGGATCATTAATGATTGTATGTAACTATTGATTTAGTAATTTAGTGGAGGATACATATGGAAGCTTTAAAATTTGATTCAAATAGTGGGTTCTTATAAACACACTTGTAATAAGAGGACAAGGGGCATGCTACTTTGAACAACAAAAGTAAAATCCTAATCCCTACTCTCTCTTTCTCGTGTCTCACCCCGATCCCTGGCGCCTCTCTCCCCGAGCGTTGCCGTCTTTCCTTGTCACCACCCCTAGAGATGGGCATTCTAATATGCTCCGTCGGGATCCGTTCTTCTCCATTTCATACGAAACGGGGTAAAATCCGTGTTGAATGGAGCGGGGTATGAAGTGATCTATTTCATAAAAGTTGCTGGGTGAAACGAAGCTAGACAATTAAAATCCGTGGAGTAACGGAATGATATGATGAAAATCCAAGGGATGTGAAATAAAATTAAATATTTTATTCCATATGTTTTATAATTTGTAATGTATAATTTTTAAGTATTTTGTTTCAATCAAACAATTCTACCAATGATTTCTTGATCACAAATCCAAAACAATCTCTCGCTATGTGCAGTAACACGCTTCAATTAGAGTATAACAAACAACAAGGGAGTTCTAGCATTTGACCAATGATATATAATTAAATACATCCAAATCTTAAGAGAAAAATATATCAAATAATATTATCTAGACTTGGTAATATGATATAACCATCTCTCGCTCTACAAGGTACTGATTCACGATGAAGAGAAACTAAATCCACCCAATAGAATCACCCAAATCCTAAAATAAGTAATTAGTTCAATCAATAGACCAATTCTATCTAGATAACCTATTCAACCGAACTAAAATATCTTTTTAGACCCCTCAAGAAACACACAACAAACAAATTGAGAACAAGTCCAACAATTACAATAAAACCAACCATATCAACATTTGCTTTCTTGTCATATGCGTAGTTAAAAGATAACATTGAATTAACATTTAATTTACATAATGGTTAAAGCTCATTATCTTGAATGGTGTGCAACAATATTTAGGGTTTGATGTGGATGATTGGTTGGATGCTTCGTTGATTGGATGCGTTGTGTGTGATCATCATTGCATGTTAATATAAGAAAAATAGATATTTTTATAATATTGGTTGCTCCTTGATTGCTATTATTTCATAAATAATAAGTCATTTAACGCTATTATTTCATTATAATTTTTCATCCCGTGTAGCGCACAAGACAGTGTTCTTGTTAATATATTAACAAGAACACTGTCAATCATTCGCCTCCACGTAATGGTAACAAGGATTGATTGTATTGGCATCGAGGATTGACCAATAAGGGAAAACTTATTGCAGGAGACCTCATTGTCAATCATTAAGAGTGTTAGGAGTGGTGTGGTTGGGACGGTTGATGTTGATTATGCTGGTGACTTGGATTCCAGAAGGTCTACGAGTGGGTATGGTTTTACTTTTTGATGTGGACCTGTGAGCTGGAGACCTGTGTTGCAGGATGTGGTTGCGTTGTTTATCACGGAAGCATAGTATATGACATTGATAGATGATGGAAAAAATACATTGTGGTTAAAGTATTTGGTTAAGGAACTTGGGCTCAAGTAGGAAAAAAGTGTTCACATGTTATGTTACAGTCAGAGTGTGATCTACTTGATAAGGAATGTTGTATACCATACTCGGACGAAGCATATCGATGTTCGTTATCACAAGATTAGACAGTTATTGAATTCTAGGGTTAAAGATCTGCAGAAAGTTCACACAATGAAGAATACGACAAATATGCTTACCAAGATAGTTTCCAAGATCAAGTCTGAGCATTGATTAGATTTTATCAACATTTCTTCATGCTAAGTTTGTGGTGGAGTATCCCTGCCACGCGAAGGGGGATACGAGGATGTGCCAGGCTGTGGCACTGGAGTTCGTTAGTGAGTTGCTCTGGTATGAATCGTGAAGTGAATGCCAAAGATGGAGATTGTTATTTTTGGCATTGACTTTTTTGATTTTTGTCCTCTATAAATATATCCTTATTGTGTAGAAAAAGAAGAAGAAAGAAAATTAGGGTTTTGAAGAGCGACACACAGAAGAGAGAAAATTAGGGATAGGAGGATGTGCCAGGCTGTGGCACTAGAGTTCGTTAGTGAGTTGCTTTTGTATGAATCGTGAAGTGAATGCCAAAGGTGGAGATTTTTATTTTTGGCATTGACTTTTTGACTTTTGTCCCCTATAAATATATCCTTATTGTGTAGAAAAAGAAGAAGAAAGAAAATTAGGGTTTCGAAAAACGATACACAAAAGAGAGAACGATTTCAAAAAGAGAAATTAGTAAGTTTTCTCTTCCCGTGGGTCTTTTCCTCCTCTCGAGGGTATTTTCCATATAAATTTGGTGTCCTTTTTTGGTCTTGCTTATTATCGATTGTGCTTATGAGTTGATCGATTGCCTGCTGAATCATAATTCTGGGATTGTCTCGGGTGTTAAGTCAAAACACGAATGCACAGCTTTTCCCATCTCATCCAATAGAGTTTCCTCTTATGGTTCGATGACCCCATATGAATTTGTTACAAATTCGATGCTGGTCAGACACCACCAAATTGGGAACTCAGAAGTAACTTAGACATATACGATGGGATCACTTGCAGAACGTCTTTAATAAGAACTTCTTTTCCAACGCTAGATAATAAACGACCTTTCCATTGCTTGAGCGCCTTCTGCATATGGTCCTTAACCCCACTAAATATGATTTCCTTCGATCTCGTAACTGTGGACGGAATTCCTAGGTAACACCCTAAGTCTGATTTTTTTGTCATGTCTAAAACACCACTAAATGTTGTCTTGGTTTATGCTTGTATGTTCGGGCTATAAGTTACTACCATTTTCTCCCTATTTATACTCTGTTCATAATGTGATTCATATTACAGGAGGATATCATGAATCACAATTGCCTCCTCTGTTGTTGCCCTCCCAAATACGACATTGTCGTCTGCGAAGAGAAGGTGATGGACCTTAGGAGCTCCTCGACATATGGCGATTCCATGTAAGCAACCTTTTTCATAGCTCTGATGCATTAGAAATGATAGGGCTTCAGCACACACGATGAATAAGAAGAAGGAATAGGGTCTCTTTATCGTAAACCCCAGCTAGGTGTAAAGGTTATGGTGGGCGATCCATTTAATAAAATGGAGTAGGATACCATCGAGACATACCCATAACTAGGTTTATCCATCTCGATGGAAACCCCATCCACCTCATAACCAATTTTAGAAAATATCATTCAACCCTGTCATAAACCTTCATCATGTCAAGCTTCAAGGCGAAAAAACCCACGCTTCCTCTTTTCTTATTCTTGATGAAATGCATCGTTCCAAAGATGACTATGACATTGTCAGCAATAAGATGACCAAGTATAAAAGTGCCCTATGAATATGAAATAAGGCTGGGTAGGACTAATTTCAAAAGTGAGCACCTTTGAAATGAGTTTATAAATGACATTGCATAAACTAATGGGTCTTGATTCACGAGATATTAAGGTAACCAAGGATCGTCTGTGTGACTTCACTTCCCACTACCTACCAATGATCTTTGTAGAACTCGACATTAAGCCCATCGGGCGGAGGAGATTTCCTTCCGGAGGATTGTTTTAAGGCTGTCTCTACTTCTTCCTTGTCAAAGGGTGTGTTAAGCGCCTCAAGGTGATTGTGCGTCAAGATAGATGTCGAGCTTGAGGTATCCAACATTTCCTCTAGAACACCTCAAGCTTTGAAAAGATTAGTGTAGTACCCCATAACCATTGATTTCATCGCATCGTGATAAACGGTGTTTCTCATTTCTACTCTTCGGCCGCATTTTCCATTCCAAGAATGGTGTTTCTTATCTTTTTCTTGTTTTCTTGTGCATGAGATAATATTGTGTTCTTGTCCCTTTCACTTGGTTAACTACCCCTAGCCCCTTTGTGCCCAATACCTCTCTTCCTTCTCGAGGAGGAGATCAAGGTCTTTATTGGCAACACACGCTTGGTCTCCATCAAAACTGCTCTATATCACATGTAAGTGCTCGAGTTCCCTTTGTTTAGTGCGATTCTATTAACGCATATGCCTATATTTCCCTTTACTTCATTGTGAGAGGATTGCTCACTGTTCTGTTTCTCATGGATTGGGTTTGTAGGACACATCATGTTAGGTTCACATATTCAACCTAGAGGGGAGGTGAATAGGTTGATTGAAATTTTATCAGGTAACTACAACAAAATTAAGGATTTAAACCCTGTTGTTCTTTACAAACTACTTAGGTAGTCTATAACAGAGACTCAAACTGTGTAAGTTTGTCTTTGTTTTGGTGTAGTATTTAATTTCTAACACTTGTAAAATATCAAGCAATGAAAGCAAGTAAAGAACACAAGATTTATATTGGTTTAAACACTCGATATCAATTGATAATCAAGTGCTTAGTCCAATCTTCCCTTGATGACCAGTTTAGTTAAGGCAGGAGGTGAGTTCAATATCTTCTTATTTGTGGTTTATAAGATAACCCTTTTTTACAATCTAACTAACTTGTCAAAAAGGTTAAGAACCCAAATCTTTGCACAAATTCTATAACTGGACTCTACTGTAGCTTTTGTTCTTCTATGCAAACTAGTAAACTCCCTTCCTGTATTTTTCTCGGTTTAGCTCAATCGAGTAACTTTGAATCTTTGATTATTTTGTAAGCTTCTTCTTTCAATCACTCGTACAACTGCTTTACTCACTGAGCTTCAATGATCCCTTTTTATAGGCTGAGGAAATGAACCCGCGACTTATGTACAGGATCTGATATGATAGCTTGTCACATGTGTGCCTCAACTGATGTTGACAACTCACCTTTTTCAGATCTTCATACTATCATACTCTAAACCATAAATCTCTGCTATTTGGATAAGTGTGACAGTTTTGAACCACTGAACTTGGGTGTATAGAAGTTGACATGACGGAGTCTGGAATGCCACAACCATGTCGGATCATCGAGATTGGCTAGGAGACAGACTGATTTGGCTAACTCCAAATTGATCTTGTATAGGCGATTTGATATGCGTTTTATGAACATCAATAACTTACCATTGCCATCACCTTCATGGCTTCTCCACCATGTTCATCACGATCCCACTCTTTGTCATTTGTCCAACACTTATGATATTAGTGCATAGCTTCAGAATATAGTATACCTCATGGAGGATATGCTGGTCTCCATTTTTGCACTGAAACATGATCGTCCTTTTGCCCATCGCCAAACCTCACCTTCTCGGTGATGTTCTAATCACACTCCTAGAATATTTCTACTTGGCCTATCATATGATTACTGGTACCGTTGTCTAAGTACTAGATATTTATGTCTGTTGTCTTCTCCTCGCCATGGTGAAACACATGCAACACCCTTCCTTGTCCTGGCTATATGCCGTTTTACTGTGTCTTTTCCTGAGACACGGAAAACAATAATGATGGCGCGCCATTACATACGTGTGTGTCCCATCTTTTTGTAATTAAAACACTTGATGTGGCTCTTGTCACGGCTGCTGCTACCGGTGCCTCCCGCACCTTCCTGGCGTGCTGCATAATTGTCGCCTCGGTCGCCCTTTCCACGACATCATCCACGCCACTGGCCTTGGCCTCGGTTTGAGGTGTCGGATCCTCGTTCCTATCCAGATGACGAAATTTCCCCATTTTTGTTCCTTTGGGATGCATGTCGCTCGGTTAGAGTGAACATGACTTGCTTATCACCATTGTCGGTGTGCTCACGGAGTCGAGCTCTCTTCTTGTACGCCTTCAATCTCCCCATGACCTCCTCGAATGGCATCGTCTCAATGTCAAAAAATTATTTGATCCCGGCAACAACTAGGAAGTATCTGTCAGGCACAGAGTCGAGTAGCTTCTTGACAAGTACGGCATCGTCAAGATCTACACCTAGTATGGAAAATCTGCTAGACATGCCATTGAGTTTTTCCTTGAACTCATCAATTGGCTCTTATTCCTTCATCCGAAGAGCATCAAACACACTCTTCAATGTCTGCAAAAGTGCCTTCTTTACCCGATCAGCACCCAGGTACCTTGTCTTCAGTATTCCCAAGTTTCCTTTGCCGTCTTCTTCTTCATAATCTAGACAAAAACATCTTCGGGGATAGACTGAAGGATGTGCGCACGTGCCTTCTTGTCCTTTCTTGGATCAACCTCCTCTCCCTCTACTAGTTCGACCGCCTCCCACACTTCCTAGACATCTAGAATTGCCTCCATCTTTATCATCCATACCGTGTAGTTGGAAGAGTTTAGCATCGGGTAATGAAACGGCACTCCACCGCTCTCCTTCGGCATCTACTGGGGAACAATAGAAATTGTTGGGATTTTGTTTTTTCTTTTTGAAGATGTTTTCTCCTTTTCCCTTTTCCCTTTTTTACACGCAGCTCCTTTTTCCTTATCCTTTTTTTCTCCACCCATACTGCACAGGTTGCTCCGTTTTCCTTCCTTACACAACACACCAAACAGTCACCCCTCATCCATCTTCACTCCTCTTTTCTCTCTCTCACCGTCGCCTACTCTCTTCAACCTCTCCTTCTTCCTCTCATTGTCACCGCCTCCTTCGATCGCAGCGGCTCCTGGCCACATCGCCTCGTAGATCTGTTTCTCACAGATCTACCATGCCCGTCGTCTTTCCTCTTCTTCCTCACAGATATGGAATCGAGGTGGGTAGGATCGATCGGAGTTCAACAGATCCTGTTCGAGGTCGGGGATGCTGGGATTGGCTCCCAGTGGCTGCCGCGGGGTCCGTCTATCGCCATGAAGGTCATTGGTGGCCGGATCTGGGAGTGGGTGGTTATATCTCTGGGACTTGCCTTCCACTGATCTCAAACCAATTAATGGAGGCTAGGGGACGGTGTCTGAAATCGAGGTGGCGAGTCTTGGCGAGGGATGGGCTGACGTCGCGCAGATATCTCCTCGGTCGGGTCTCCACAGTTCTGCTCTGATACCATATGTTAGTCAAGATCGGGCTAATGATGCTGATGAGACAATGAGATTTGGCAGGAATCTCCTTTTCTGGTTTTTTTTCTTTTATTGCTCTACGCTACTTACACTTTACAATCTGTGCTACTTAAAGGCAGAGGGAAGTATGGAAAACAAACAATGCGATCTAAGTGTGCCTATCAATAGTGCGGGCGTGATCTATTTTTCTCCAGGCGTGATCTACGTTTCTCCATAATGCGGGCGTGGTCTCCATCAAAGATTATCGGCTCACAGAGAGCAATACGTCTTCCGACACCTCAACACCCTTTTTCTCCAACTCTGTGAGTTGAACTTACCGATGTCTACTATGTACTCCTCCACTTCGCTGACATCACTTGACTGATGACCTTTTATTGAAAGCCTTGCGAATTTGCCTTGTAGAATTTGTCTCATAGATGAAACAATATCGTTCTTGAGAAGGACTAAGAACGCCTCTCCAGGAACCCTAGGGCGACTGCTAGGTTTTTCTGTTAATTATATTGTAGCCTCCCCAGGATTATTTTTTGTGCTGTAATGGTTTTTTTATTACAAAAAAATTGAGAGTAAGACTGCATTTTACCTCCTTATTCCCTTCTTTCAAATGTGTAAGGGCGACGTGGGATTCTACACAAACAGCAACAACAAAAGCAATTCTTCGGATCATAACTCACTTCCTTACATGAATAAGTCTAGTCTCCTATCGTCATATGTTACATGTATAAAATATTAGTACTTATTGCGAGAAGCGTAATTGTATGGTCCAGTAATTTATAGATCAAGAAATTATACAACAAACGATGAAGATTTTCTTGGACGGTAAAATGAATTAATGAGCGAATAATAAAAAGAAATTCAATTGATTTGGAGATCAGTGGCACTAAATGAATCATTACCTCATCAAAATCAAAAATCGGTAATTTTGTTTTAAAACTGTTGACAATTTTATCTACGTATATTTCTCAAACATGTCAAGAACGGATAGTCCTGTGATAACCAATCCCTCCCTATTTATCATATGATCAAGATTCTCACAGATTCAACACCTCATTAAGATATGAGAAAATAGTGAAACAGAAGTGTCGTTACCATCGGATCATCTTTACAACTTGCAACTTATCAGGCTATTGGCTGACCCGTTCCGTTTACCTCTAGTTAATTCTCAATAAAAACACACAAAGGTCCCCATCTTACGATGTGCTTCCTTAATATAGTTTCTATAAACATGCATTAAATACTTACCGCACTTTTTTGGGGGTTCTGATCCGAATTGTACCAATCATATTCACTACACTCATACGGAGTAATTTATTTGGACATTCTGTTGAGTGATATTTAAGATTTAGGTATATAGATATTTGACATAACAATGTTACGTGGGATTATAGGTGAAGATTGTAGTATATGTAAGGTCATGGGACAATCCAGAGTTATCAGAGACGACTTTCGCATTTAAGCATTTAATAAATGTAATTCATTACTCTATTAGTTTTAATGTCATATTTGTAGTCCTTGATTCTTTGCAAAGAATATACTTTTGTCTCATGTTGTTGTCTTTTTGACCTTTCTGTATGTACCTTTTCTTTTAAATATTCTTTCTTAATACTTAATCCTTCCTCATGAGATTACAACAGTGAGTTTCAAAATTTACGAGATGAAATTTAGCCTGAATCGTGGACAATCACATGTTGCTTTTTATTGTACAAACTTATCGTGTAATTCTGTTTTCCCATCAAGCAAGACGATAAAAGTTTTTTTTATCATACCATCTAAGTACATATGTAACTCAAATAATCATTTCTCATATTGAATATGAAAGAATACTTAGGGATCATAACTTAAAATTTTTACTGTTGGGAGTCGCTTGCACCAAATTCCCTATACCGTTTGATCTCCTTAGAGATTGACTACGTTATATGTGAGTCGCAACACAAATACTTTCACGATATGCCTCAAGAATACAATTGATACCAAATCTCTTACTGATTCATATATATGCTTTAACTTTATGAATATGACAGGAATGAAAGAAAAAGATAAACAAGTTTGATGTGTGAAACCTTAGAAATATGACCTTCATTTTTAAAACAAAATAGAAATAAGAGGAAAGACAAGCATATGAATGTATATATTGGATGTAAGGTTTTCTAAATTATAATGTAGATTCGTTCCCTCAAATATGGTACTATATATTTATGAATAACATGCATGTGGACCTCACACAAATACTCATTAGAGAGACAGAGATTGAACTCGAAATTTTATGTCACGGTCAGCTTTCATATCATATTAAGGAATCAATTCTATAAAAAATTCGAACTGATGATAGAAAACACATTAATATATATCTTAATATGAAGAACCTAATTATATTTAGTTCAAAAATGTGTTGGTATGTCCTCCGATACCGAGTACTTTCACAAGTCTACACTCATAAAATTTGCCGAAGATAAATTTTTATTTGTTTGTAAGAACTAAGAAGACTAGGATAAATTGAAGAAAAGAGATCTAATCATGGAGATGATATAGCACATGATAATTCATGCTATGAAACCAAATTATACACCATCAAATGTGCCTCCCCCACGAAAAGAAAGAAAATGAAAAAGGTGGAAATTATTCACACACAAAAAAGGAAAATAAAAACAAAAAGAAAAGAAGACAAATACTAAACTTATACGGAGACCACTAGCAAGAGGCCTATAAAGAGACGAATGGTGCAAGTACCAAATCAATTAGCTATTTCTCACTGACTCAAAACTGCTCAAAGTTAGTTAGCAGAGCAGCTGATCAGCTGAGACACCAAAATGGCCGATTTTCATACATCAGCTGGCTTTGATGGTAGTCCTCTACAACGTACCGCCAGCGCGGTCATTACTAGGTTCAACAATCATTATCCACTCGAGTTTTTCCGCAAGGTATGATGCACAGTTTCCCTCTAGCTACAAGAGACTTCTCTTTTGCGGTTGTTTATGCATATCTGTCTCTATGTATCCATAAAGATACATATTCGATGCATGACATGCATATTCCGGTCACGAAATCTGTGAACCAGAACAAATTTTGCTTAACCAGTACCTGTATCTCAAAAATGTCAATATTTTCCAACACAATTGATCATGCAATTTTTTTTACAAAAATGAACACTATTCGCACGCTGTCAACCTAACGTATTGGTTTTTGTTGTTATCGGTACCAAAAAGGCCGTGGCAGAGGTGATGGCGACGTTTTTGCTAGTGTTCGTTACTTGTGGTGCAGCTACCATAAGTGCCAAGGATCCGACCCAGCTTTCGCCGCTCGCAGCATCCATGGCTGGTGGACTTATCGTCACGGTCATGATTTATGCCGTTGGTCACATCTCCGGTGCCCACATGAATCCGGCGGTTACTCTGGCTTTCGCTTCAGGAAGGCACTTCCCATGGAAACAGGTACTTGACACTAGTTGATATATTTGTGACCTCCATTGTTTTGAACCTTTTTTAAGTCTATTATTCAATTTTTTTAATACTAAATAAAATGAAAATAAAAATTAACTCTGAGTTGTTTTATCTATTATCGTGTAAATTGGTTTTAGTTGAAAATCTCAGAAACTAAATAATAAAACTCACGAATCTATCTGATCATATCATAGTTAATTAGTTGGTCCCCGATATAAAGTCATGAACCATGATAGTATGATAAAACATTATGGTGCTTTCATATATGAAAAACATTAGTAGGATTACAGAGAGAAGACTACTGAGAGAAAAAACAAAGACAAAGCATTTAAGTTGATGATAGCGATGATGAGCAGGATGTGTGGAGTTCTGCTTCTTCCAGCCAATTAGTTGACCCAAAATCCAATATGGCTATGATCATATTATCTCGATAATTGCTACGATTGTAAATCAAACACTTACGAAAATACCCATGTTCTTGAACCAATGTAAAATTAACTTAACAAAAGTACATGGTGAAAATTACGTACCTTGAAATTCAACTTTGAAAAATCAGAATGGATGGATTTGTATGTGATCGTAACAAGTACATGATCACAATGTGGAGTAGAGAGCATTTTATCCCTCTGTACTTTCACGTTTTTTGCATCGAACTATCCGAATTTTAGAAATAGCCACATAACCTTACACTTAGAACAATTCCATAAATTTGGCATATTAATCCTTAAAAATAGTCATTTTTCTTTTCTTTTTTTTTTTTCCTTTTTTCACAGAACCTCCCAAAAAGATTATCAAAAGAGGTTATATGCTATTTTTGAAGTTAAGAAGTTGTATACAAAAGGAAAAGGAGTTTAATGGGTTAAATGCACTTTTCGTGTGGAATAAATTTCAAGCTATTTTTACTGTCATAAAAAATCAATACCCATTACCCAATAGCCGAGTGCCTTGATTAAGTTTGCATTTGAGTAATCAAATATATACATATTATAAAACAAGAGAATTTTTAGGAACTTATTTACTAGTAAGTCATATAAAAGATTTTTTTTACCAATCAGTCATCAAATCAAATTGAATCTTTAGGATGATTAAAAAAAATAATAGTTTGATGATTTTTTATTTTTTGAAAAACAAAAAAAAAAAAACGAAATGGTAATTATAAACTTATGGGTGACTTTTTGATAAATAAGTATGAAAAATATGTCCTATTGATAATTTCACTTAAAATATAATCAAATATAAATCTGTTGGATCCTTGAGAGTTGAGAAGGAAACTAGAGAAAGGTTATGAGATTAACGCTTCTTGTAGCATAGTTTTACTGTCTTAGAGCTAGCTAGTTTTACTTTCAAATGTTAAGAGAGAGAAATTATGGGCAACTAGTTTGGAGATAAGGGTAGGATGTATATGTTCAAACTTTGGAATGTCAATCTCGAATTCGAATTTCCTCCATTGGATAGCTTTTAATTATTAGCTGAAGACCCTGTAAGGGAAAGCAACAAGATAGAATCAAAGGTGATATCAGTTTTCAAAGACCCTACTAGTTGATGCACGCGAACTTTTTTTTTTTTTTTTGGAAGCACTCTGCCAATTATTCCAATTAGAATCCACCATCGATGAGATGCCATAACAATGGACTTAGGAACACGACATATTTATGAACTTTTTCCAATTAGTATCTCAACTTTTGATATATAATGGCAATTGATGGGATCATTTGAGGTCGTCATGGCTCGAACGGCAGCCAGGGCCGAAACCAGGTCATGACCCCTGCCAGCCCCTTTTCCTAGTTTTGTCTATATCTTCTATTAATTGTGTAGAAGTTGGTAGTGAACCCGTCAGCGAAAGTTGGTTTAAAAGATCCTTCCGATTTGCGGATTATTCGGTTGACCAAAGAAAATTTTTTGGGATTTCTTTTTTTAAAAACGGTGTAGAAGTCATGGCTGTAGGTATTTATCGTAATAAATGGCCATGTACGTGTCTTTTTCGCTATTGCCTACCTAATAGTATAGAACCTTTGAAAGTTGAGGTGGGTTGTACGATATTGTCATATTTTCCATAGACAACAAGATTTCCAAATCAGGTTACAAGCTCACCATAATCCTAATTAATATTAACCATGCCATATCATTATCGATCATGACGAGGTGTCAACTCATTTCTCGACAACGTAAGTACACTAATAATGTCTTATAAAATCGCATCGACATGAAATTAAATATATACCTCACAATCGCGATGTTAACTTAAAGTGCTAGCTAGGCTCTCATGTTCCCCAGTCCACAGAATTCTCTAGGAACTGCTATATAGAGTGTCAAGCTAAGTCCATTCCATCATGCATGTGCCTTGTATGTCAACCACATAAACTTAGGAAAATTTATGAAGAGAACAAGATGCTTGGATCTTAGATTTTGATCGAGCGAATTGATATATGTGGTCATTGATATACACGTGCGTGGATCGAAGTGACCACTAGAATTAGCATAGCTATAAGTTCGAAAGCAGTATAACGAGAGTGCATGAACCGCCCCATTTCATGATGCCAACTTGAATATACTCGATCAAGGATTGAGCGGTAAAGTAAAAAACAGTTGGCTCATCGATTAAAAAAAAAAAAAAAAAAACTCCTCCTCCTATTCATAGTTTATACTTTTTTGATAAAGAACAATAAAACACTTAATGCATGGAGCTATAGGGTTTAACACCTTCTAAGAGATATATATGATCAGGAGATCGTCTTTTTTATCATAAGGATAGTCTGCAGGGGTTTTACATCTTATAAGATATGATCAGGAGACAGATTTTATTATAAATATAATTTCCCAGGGGTTCTTAACTTTTTTGAGATTTTTTCTTTGTAATATAACAAGGGTGAAATTGCCTATGCCATGTTCTATCACACTATGCAATAAACGAGATTATATGAGTTTGAGGTTTTGCTTTATAACTTTTATTTAGTGGGGGAAAGTTTGTAAATGTTGAAAATATCTGTATATGTATATATATAAGAAACAAGTAGCTTAAGTGATTTTAATTAATTGACTAAAATCAATCAATCTTAACCACTCATTTATTTCAATTTTGTTTTATCTTTTAATGAGAAAAAAAATCAATAATAATTATTCATTTATTTTTTCAATCAATGTAATAATGAATTCACTTTATCCACCTCAACCCTATATATAATTATTGGTACATGTACCATCACCCAATAAAAGGAAACACAAACTATAGAAACAGAAAGTCGGCTTGATATATGTAACATGCATCACTAATGAAAAGGAAAGAGAAACTAATTAAAGACAAAAAGAAAACTCAGTTCACTTAATTAGAAACTCTAGTTACTATTTATTACAGTGACAAAAGAACAAAAAAACACTTAATGCACGGAGCTATAGGACCCTTCATAATCTCCACAGGCTGTGAATAAAGCTAGTGGTTCACAGTCGATATGTTACTATCAGCTCATGGAAAAAATAGTGCTTCAACACATATATATATATATATATATATATTGCTAAAAAAGACATGATCCTGTAGCGAGGGGTTGTGGGTATCGCGATAGTACGCATCTTAGCCTTCGTTAATAACAACATAAATCATAGATTAACATGTTAGAATCTTGGGCTGCATTATCTATAGGTCATATACTTGTTACAACAATACACTCTTAATTTGTGGTGGTCGTCGTCTTCGTCCTAGATGAAAACACGCTATGGTTATGACATATGTATACCGTAAAGCTTTAAAAGCGACAAGGTTGAACAATATTAGTAATATGTCACTATGATAATAGCGTTTACGGAGTAAGTGGGACCTATAATAACAGGGCGTCAACTTCATAAAATTCCCACTAGAGTCCTCTGAGATCATTTATCGTACAGTTTCGTGTTTGAATCATGTGTAACTTACATTATAAAATTACAATCATATAGAAATAATATTGGTGATCAGAAGATTCACATAATTCTAATTCTTTATTTGGTTGCGTATAATTTTCACGCATGCAATATAGTATATACGGCGGCTCAGGTCATAAGTGTGCAAATTGACAAACTGAGATCATGCAGAATATATACGTTCTCCGATCACATTGTTTTATCTATTGACTTGTGATCATTTAATAATGCCTATGCTCGATACTTCATTATCGATAGATGAAATGTAAAATTGATTGGTTTTTGGCATGTTCCCACTTAAAACTTATAGGCTTTTCGATAGATACATAAATACTTAAACTATATAATTTATATTTTTCTTCGATTTTCGTGCTCTCACCTGCCAATCTGCCATTTTCCTCAATGAATCATACCTTTAAGCTTATCTTACTTCATTTCATCATGGTAAAAGTAAGCTTAAGCTTACAATAAACATATTGTGAAAAATAGTCTTTGATGTCAAGACCAGATAGACAAATTTTCTTTTTATTTTTTGCTTTTAAATACAGAGGCAACACATTACGCATTATGGTGTCACCTCATCAAGTCAAACATTTATGCCTTAAAATATTTAAGTTACTAACCTTAATTTCATACTAGTAAATATTTAAGTTACAGGATAAGATCATTTACCAAACCAAATACGTCATAACAGCTTTTATACAAAATAAGTTGATAGTTTGACTATTTGTCTAACCAATAATTAGCATTCTAAGAATAATTTAGCAATAGTAAATCTCCCACATAAGCCAATGAAAAGTATGTTAGTTGAACTCTCTAATAAATACTTATAAGATGAGGAATTCGTCTTATATGAGCTGTACGTGGGGCAAGCTACTATTGCATAATTGCACGAGATTAATTGAGAATCCTCTTTCCCATGCAATTATTTTACTTTGTTGATTTGTCTATGGTAATTGTGAAGAAATTATTGTTATATTTCCCTATAACTTGGTCTCTGTGAGGTAAGCAAATACTGATTGAGGTGATAATGACTCATTGCTAGCTAAGTCAAAACACTGGAACACAGATTAATTTTGAACTAAATGACCTTTATTATTAGAATGTCTATGGACAATATTAGACATGTATGGATGCTTGGATGTCACAAAGATAGAATCCTACTCGAACTCAATTAACTGACAATGAACATATTAACCCAGGAACTTATATGCAATCAAATTGAGCTCACATTTTTTCCCTGTGGATCACATTGAATGGATCACCAACATTGTTGAATGGATGAATATTTACAAAGTGGCATGGTTGCATGAATTGTGCAGGTGCCATTCTATTGGTTAGCTCAACTAACAGGTTCTATATGCGCGTCGTTCACTTTGAAGGCACTATTGGACCCAGTACAGCATATAGGCACGACTTCACCGTCAGGCTCAGATCTTCAAGCCTTGGTCATGGAGATCGCCGTCACTTTCAACATGATGTTTGTCACCTCGGCGGTTGCCACCGATACCAAGGCTGTAAGTTGTTTGACTTCTAACTTACGTCAGCGAAGCGACCGTGTAATCTGACAGTCAGAGGAGCCTATTCCATCCATAGTTCGACCTTTGAAGAGAAACTTGATAATACATCTAACCATCACCTCTTATCCATAGAAATTCTTTCGGGCCTGAGACAAGTCATTATAGAATGCCCGAGTATTAACTGTAATGTGCTTGTTTTGGACAGGTTGGAGAACTAGCTGGTCTCGCGGTGGGTTCTGCTGTGTGCATTACTTCCATCTTTGCAGGGTAAGCTAGCAGTAAAAATGAAACAACTACTATTTGAAAATGGCGTCGTAGGAACTTAGCCAAAGCTAATAGTACTTGTGAGCCAGCGAAAAGAAAAGATTAACAAAAAGGATAGTACTAATAGTTCTGTTTGCAAATATTTTTGTATGTTGTTACTATTTTGCGCGGGACAGACCGGTATCAGGTGGATCGATGAACCCAGTAAGGACTCTAGGACCAGCCATAGCAAGCAGATATTTCAAGGGGATCTGGGTTTATTTCGTTGGCCCGCCAACAGGCACTCTGCTTGGCATATGGTCCTATAGTTTCATCAGGTTTCGCCCTGACTCTGACGGATTCATGCCGTCAAACTCGTTGAAACTTCGTCGCATGAAGACCAATAACAGCTCTTTCCAGAATGGATCGGTGGACAATATGCCCGTCCATGACGTCCTGTGATTTCTGGAACAGTAAATAGAGATATGTATATGCTTTATAGTGCTGCACCTAAGTGTGATGACCTTCTCTGGTCTTCCACCTTATACAAATATTAGTCAGTTGTAAGTTCTCTACTTCTGTGTTATATTTGACCCATGTGTAATACTGATCATACTCGATTACGAGCAAGAAGGATCATGTATTCTACCATCTTTGTGAAGTGAATATATTGGTCCGATTTTTAAGGATCGGGAACACAAGGGTTAATGATCTCATCAATTCAAAGTAAAACGCTCTAACATGTGTTTACGCTATCCCTACATCTGAAAAATATAAAGCCACGACTATTAGGAAGAAGCTTTAACAAGTAAACCCCCTTTGATCTTGAATTTCCTTTACCAGTAGTTGAATCGCTTCCGTCCTGAATCTCAACTCAAGCACGTAATGCAATATAATTAAGGGTTGTGGTTTCTGCAACGTTGCAGCCAAATCGACAGACAGATTGTGTATCTCATTACAAACTGCAAGCAAATAAAAAGCAAAGAACGGGAGAAAACACAATGGAGAAAGAGAGCTTTGAATCAATTGTTTCTGCAGCTGAATGACAAAACTGTGTTTCCTGCAACTCAATGACGGAACTCTATTGCAGTGAAAACTCCACATGGTGTTGGGCCTGGTGATGACACACATTTGCAAATACCATTTGGAATACAAGAACGCTCACATGGTTATAAAAATTACTCGAATGCAGGGGAAATTGGACATTGACAATCGTATGCCATCCGGTCGGGACAAGAGGGAGATCCCAATGCCAGAGCAGATCACTGCGTCAATGCAGTGATAAGAAAGCCACAATCAGCTCATTCCTTTCTAAGCAATAGGAAGACATTAAATGCAAAAACATTAAGCTGAGTACTAAACTCGCGAATGCCATTGGGCTCAACTTAATAACTAATTTGTTGAGGTTTGTCGATTACTTCACAACCTCAATGGATGTGTTCTATGCGGAGTCAGTGGTTGGAGGTCCATGGAAGAAGCCTTGAATATTTACGGTTAATCTTGACATATGTGCTATAGACATGAAACCATATAGTAGTTATTCTCTAATGATAAAACCTTGAAGGGCGTGTCATTAATCGCTTCAAATTTTGAGTAGTGATAAGGGATCATTCCCACAGACTCGCTAATTTACATTCTGATACCAACACATAACACAAACACAAGATGATAGGAAAATCAAGAGAGAAATGACTTCTTCTCTTTCTAGGGTTTCAAAGTTCCAAAACAATAACTAAACTAAGTACACTACGGCTAGAAAACCAACTTAAATAAGGAGTCGAAAAGCCCTAATAATGATAATTATGAAAATACCACAAGACATACTGACCGATGTATTTTTCAACTGGTAAACAGCAAGTGCACTGGTCGCGTAATAATTGGTAAATAAATACCGGATTGTCGAACCCACAGAGATTGTGTAAACAATTACTGAAATTATGTTATCCTTACTTTATCTAGACAATGAAATGTTTGGTGATTATCTAATTAATATCGGTTT
>LIEC01011759.1:0-27290 GCA_001925005.1 Drosera capensis
ATAATCAATCCATTACCACGGAGGGAATAGTATTTTCAAATAAATCATTAAAAATCGCCTCGTGTCGAGGTGGTATCTGGTGACAAGCCTGCGCTGTCACATGGGTGACTCCGTCTTCGGAGAAATTTCAATAATTTTATCACTTTTTTTATACCCAATTATTTTAAAGTCGGAGTTGTGGCGGAATTCGATTCAATTTTGCCCCAAAACCCCAAATTCAAAAACCCGAATCTAAAAAGTGAGCAACTTTGATCACCAATGCTGCTGATCCTGCGAAATCAAAGGTACCCGTTTGATTTATTCTAACGGTAAAAATGATTAAATTTTTATATTCACTGTGCTGTGAATTTGAGTATGTGAGCTTGGCCCCCTCTCATTTCTTCGTTTGGCAATTGCCCACATTATTCTATGACTCTATCCATGTGTTTGTGATTTGGCATTTTTTTGTTCTCTTGCTCACATTCAATTTGTGGGCCTTTTATGGATCTCGATTTGGAGTAGAACAAAAAATTTTATTTTGTTTTTGAGGTTTCCCTTCGGCGCCTTAGCCTTTCCTTGACCAGGTATTGCTACTCATAGACTTTTGAGATTACTCTTTTTAATGATCTTGATGTTCAGATTCAGGTATGATTATTTGTTTTGATCAGTTTGGGTTTAATGTTGTAATGGGTACTTTTTGATTTCTTGGAATAATGGGTTTATTGGATAGCTTGAGCTATTGAGCAAGCTAATGAGTAACAATTGCAGAATAGATCTGATTCTATCTGTCTATTATGAGAAGCAATGGAAGCTTGGAATTGTATTCTGATCTTTGCAAATGGTGATTTGAACTTGGAATGAGTGAGTTGGTTCATCTTTTGAGTGGTTCTGTCTGTTCTGTTTGTTCAAGATCTTGACTATATGGGATCACTTGATTTGAACCTGCAAATGGGTGATTTTGGTATGTTTTGTGCCGATAACTTTTGTCGGTTGGGATCGGATTATTGCGGCAGTTGCTTTTGTGAACTTCAAATTTGAGAAGTCGCTTGTGTTCTAGCATGTGGGAAATGGTGGGCATTGCAGTTCAAATTAATTTCTCATGAGCTCCTTAATGAACACGCGAAGAAGAGAATTCTGTAATGTTGTTCTAGGGTCATGCCGCTCATGCTTAAGGACCTCTGTATGTCTATGCTATGTTGTTTGGGTTTCAAATGTTTCATTGTTAGAAGACCAAACTGTTTGGTTCCTCTAAACGGGATTATTTTTTGTGTTCTGGTTCAGGTACTCTGGAATACTTTGTTCGATGCTTCTATAGCGCTTATTGGAATAAAATTCTTAATGACCGAGGTCGTAAAGAGGTAGAAACAGTAAATCTTGTGATGCTTTGATCTATAATGAAGGCATCAGATGCCTGGCCTTTAGGCTTACAAGTCATACCGGGACACCATCGCCCAATCCAACCTTCAAAAGGACCACTGTGGATTATAGTGTTGCTTTGCTTGGTGTGCGTGTTCCTGATCAGCGGATATGTGTATCCACTTCACGGTTCTTCTGCATGCCTTCTTTTTTCTTCTAGAGGTTGCAAAGTTCTTGCAGATTGGCTTCCTCCAGTTACAAGAAGAGATTATACGGATGCCGAGATCGCTTCTCAGGTTGTGATTTGGGAGATATTAAACTCCCCATCACGACAACCGGAAACCCCCAAAATTGCTTTCATGTTTTTGACTTTGGGCCCGTTGCCCTTTCAGAAGCTGTGGGAGCTATTCTTTCAAGTAAGGCGGTTTCTTCATCTCTTTGTTCTTGACTTTTTCTAGTTTCATCAGATTTTGCTTGAAGAGCAAAAGCCAATTTTACTATTTTGTACATAGCGTCGAAGAGATGCTTCTCGGTGTGCTCCAACTATCTTTGCCAGAAACCTTTTGCCTAGCTTGATGTGTATGGCACCTAAATTAAATCGAGGTTTGAAATCTGATACTTCCATTTTGTTTTCTCAGGGCCACGAGGGCAAATTCTCAGTGTATGTGCATGCATCTCAGGAGAAAACTGTGTATGAGAGCCAGTATTTCGTCGATAGAGATATCCGCAGTGACAAGGTCCAAAATAGAAAATCGTGATGTTGGTGGATGGATTCCTTACACTGGGCTTATTTTAACTTCTAGTATATATATCTGGGTTTGCAGGTGGAATGGGGACAAGCCTCAATGATTGATGCAGAAAGACGTCTTCTGGCAAATGCACTGGAGGATCCTGATAATCAGCATTTTGTTTTACTTTCTGAAAAGTATGTTGTCAAGTATCCAATATGCTACTTTGCCATGTCTTTTTCGCATTCTACCATAACCCTTCATATGCTAAAACTAACTTCTTTTTTTCCGTGATTACAGATGTGTACCATTGCATAATTTCGACTATGTGTATAACTATTTGATTTATACAAATATCAGCTTCATTGACAGGTGATTCCCATTCCCTACTAATTGCTTGTCATAGATACTTTAATGGCCTTTTCTTCTCTTCTCCTCAATTGACGCTATCCATACCCTCGGATGTATGTCTGTTCTCAATCGTATAAATATTGAATGGTTGAGGCACTTGTGTACATATTCTTTTCTTTTTGATCCATTATATAATTGATTGACTTTAATTTGATGACGATATCTTTTTCAAAAACTCTTTACTATGCTCTAATGAAATATTTCACAGTCCCATGAGAGATAAAAATATATTTTCCTGATGAAACTGGTCTGCTTCCAGCTTTGTAGATCCTGGTCCTCATGGAAATGCCCGGTATTCCGACCATATGTTACCCGAAATTCGATTGGAAGATTTCCGGAAGGGTTCACAGGTGCCCATTTGCTACATACCTTCTAATCTTTCTCTTCTTTATAAAGATGTAGTTGTACAAGTATGAAATTCTCATCTTGTTATTTTGACCCATATCTGTTGCTGAACATCCTGACGATGAAATCATGATTGAAGTGATTGGGCATTGTGTGCAGTGGTTTACCATGAAACGGAAGCATGCTCTCGTAGTGATGGCCGACAACCTTTACTATTCGAAGTTCAGGGACTACTGTAGGGTGAGCATCATTCTTGCTTCCCTGTTATAAAACCATGTTTTATGCTTTTGCTTGTTCCTTGGACATGTAACTGTCATGAATTTGGTTAAGCGTTCAATATGCATCTTGTATTTGAGATTTAATGATGTCAAATTACAATTTTCGAAAAAATAATAATATGATAGTCAACTATGTTCTCACAGTATTCATAGCTTGTGAAGCTTTTTGTACTGATCTGGAAATTCGCTTCTCTAACAGCCTGGCTTCGAGGGACAAAATTGCTATTCCGATGAGCATTACCTGCCAACCTTCTTCCATGTAAGAGCATTGTTCTTTTCTTTTCTTTTCTTTTGTTTTTTTTTTGTTTTTACAATGAACTCCTCCTTAGAATTGATTCTCTGCTGGTTGTACTTAGTTAATTGATCCAGCTGGGATGTCCAATTGGTCTTTGACAAACGTGGATTGGTCCGAACACAAATGGCATCCAAAATCATACACCACGAAGGATGTGACTTTTGAGCTTCTGCAGAATCTCACGGTACTATGAACCTCCAATTCGCAACCTGTTCAGAGGAAAAAAAATGAGATCTTGTGGATTGTGATGTTCATCGTTGTTCGGGTCATATGACATATTTGATTCATTTATTTGCAGTCCATTGACGAAACCGTGCACGAAACTAGCGAAGAAAAGGTGAGCACATGATTTTGCTTGTGTTGAACAAGGGGCACTTCCATGCTAGAATGCTCATTTCAGCGTAGTCTGATAGTTTACCAGCTTGTTACTGGTTCCGACATTATAAAGAAACATTGTAATGAATGCATTGTGAAATTCCTCTTGCTCTTTTGCAGAGGGTGGTGGACATCAAACCCTGCCTATGGAACGGAGTGAAGCGTCCGTGTTACTTATTCGCTAGGAAATTCCTTCCGGAGACTCTTGACGTATTGATGCAGCTGTTCACCAACTATACTAATACTTGATCAGGATTCAAAGTTGCCCTGATATTCTTTGATTCATTTGTATCCTCATATTGGTTTTGTACCATTTGTAAAGTATCGGTTACCATAGGAGACCGGTAAATGTTTGCTGATGTAATTGTTAACTTCAGTAGAAAACAGTTTTGCTGTTCGAGCACAAAACACAAACTTCCTATGTCATGCCGTTCTGCTGGAAGTATAATATGGTACATTAGAGTTAAACCGAGTACACAATAAGGGCTCGAGGCATGGTCTTTTCCTTTCCAGAGGCCGGAACGTTCATTCCAAAGGCTGGGATGCCCATTCTAGAGACCGAGACACCTGTTTCATTGGTCGGAATGTTCGTCCCAGAGGTTAGGATGTCATCTCAGAACCTTCTAGATCGAAAATGTTCGTTTTGATCACAAAATAACTTCAAACATTCACAAATAGCATTTAATGATATTCAATTTAAAAAAAATAATCATGGATAATCAAAATATATATCAAATTGTACAAATCTCAACATTATCTCATAATATTAATATTTCAGGTTTTTCACGAAGTATGAACAAATATGTTTAATTTTGTAACGCGAACAAATAAATCTATCAATCATATCAATCATATCAATCATATCATGCTATAGACCTAGAGACTCTACTTGTTGAGACTTAAAGGAGAAGCTGAGCGCGTGTGTGTGAGGAAGTTGCAATAAGAAGGTAACGTTTAGATTTATTGTATATGATGCATTAGAATCTTAAGACGTAGTAACAAAATATGGCTAACGTAAAATATTGAGTGTTGCAGAGTATTGTTGTATGGTGTACGTTATGTCTTGTTTACTGATATAATGAGGATTAGTGAGTAAAAGGAGTATAAATCCATAATTGATGAGATAATTTTGTAATATAAAACACAAAAGAACGTTGTGTCTGTCGTTTGTGTTATACAATGACTTTGTAGTGACATTCTTTTATCGACCCTTTGAGGTCGTTTTGATATGAGTAACTACACTTCGGTTTGGCTGATCCCTTTCACGGATGTCCATTTTTGTTAAAGTTGAATAAAGATTGATAAGTTGAAATTGAATAAGTCTCACCAAGGACACAATTATAACTTTGAGAGTATCTATTGTCTGTCATCACTATGTTTTTGAGATGATAATAATGAATGTCGGATTTGTATAATAAGTTTTAGAGTGCTGGATCAAATGACCTAAGTGGTCATTTTTTCTTTTCTTTTCTTATCATCTCCTCTCATATAACCCCTGATAAGGGGACCGACACGTTATTGAGCTCATATGGCTCATGATTACTATTTTTCTGTGTTTTTCTCTTCTTGTGTCTTCAAGAGCGAGAGACGATGGACATGTGTGATATAGGTCATAGTGCTAATATGTATTTACTGTAATGTAATAGACTAAATAAAATATATAATAAATAAGAAATTTTCTTTGTATTAGATAACATTATAGGTTTATATTTAAATGGATTTTATTTATTTATGTACCTAAATCGGTTAAATAATTTTGTATAGTTAGGGTGTTGGACTCAATGGGAGTGACATCATTTGTATTTTTAAGTATTAATATGATAAGAAAAATGGAGACGTTAGATATAGTTCGTGTAATAACTGATTTTTCTGTTGATTACTTTACAACACGTATTTACTTTGAACATGAGCTTTTGTGAAAAAGTTCCCTCGCGAAAACCTCCGTTTTAAACTAGATGACGTTCTCACGTTAGGGAGCGATTTTATCTTAATTTGCGAAGTCCATGAACCTAGAACAAATAAGTGTTCGCCACACATCATATAGTAGTATGAGAAGATCTGACTGAGAGATTTACTTCTTCAAGAATAACATTGAGAGCGCCACGGGAGACATGATGAGTCTCGCCAAGTATAGGATTGAATGGAGCCACGCCAAAAGGCAAGGGACGAATCGTTGATACGCTCCATGCAACAACGCGAATCATTCTCTCAAGTGCATTCTAGCCCTCGGCACATCTCAACAGATCCACCCTGAAGCTGTGACTTAGGCACGTTGAACATAACTGGTATCTACACACACAAACTAAGTGACTATTCAAGTAAGCTAATCTTTATTATACACGTCGAATGCGATTGTTTCAATCGAGCAAACAAGTACTAGATGAGGCGTGCCTGACACCGGGAGAGATCGGATCCCGGCCTAACGTTCTTGAGGAGACTACAGATCCGTTGAAGTATGTTAGGAGTCTTATATCCGTCGTCATTCGATTCCCACTCGAAGGAAAATGTCATTGCTACACGATATCGACATCCTTGTCGTGGTCTTCCTTGTTCTCTGTTATCTGCAATAGAGGTTACAAGTTAGTGGAGTGTATTATACGAATCCGATAACTTCCACTGATGATGGGTTCAGCCCTTACCATCGTGTAAAAGGATAGGAGAGCTTGGGATTTGGAGTGATGGATGGAATTCAACGAACTTTGCAAGAGTACAAGGGGGAGTGGAGCAACTGAGCTTGTGTTATATGGTCATCTACCTTTATATATGAGGCATGGGCCAAAGTCAGTGCTGTTTGGGATTGAGTGTGACTATGCAACAATGTCTAACTATGATAACTATCCTTTAGTTAAATAGTATGGTAAAACATTCAATATACAGACGGACCTTACGTTTTTTATTCAAAAATATCATAATCGAGGAATACAAGAAACAATAAGATGATAACATCATGTAAGTATTGCACTTGGATTACATGTTACTTTCATAGACATGATAACAACAGTTAAGATGCTATAAATGATGTTTCTAAATATGAGAAGTCGAGATGGAGACTTGTCTATGTATATCTATTATATATATAATTACATAAAACATTTCGATGCCAAACTATCCGGATGACAAACGATATGTCATGTCATTTCGTTTTATTTAAATTAAAGAACAAACTCTTTATCAATTAAATATCTAACTTTTTATTACAAATTGAACGATTAAAATAAAATTTTTAAAAATGAGTATCAAATCTTATCTAACTAATTGATCCAAAAAAAAATAAAAAAATCCTAACACCATATGTACAAGTCATGAAACAAAAATAATTGCATCCTATAAATTTTATACAATAATTTTTGAAAGAACTAAATTTAAAATTAATTCTTATACTACTATAATTTAGTAATAATTTAATCATATCGATTCATATATCATGTTAGAACTTTTTAAGTTATAACATAATATTTGATCAATCATATATTTTATAAGCTGATTTTTAGAATGAATCTTTTGTTCTGTATCATCCATTATTTACTTAAAAATTAATTTTTGAATAATATAATACAAGCAATGCATACAAATATTAATATATAATTAAAAATCTTGGATGAATTTATCTATAAATGTTGAATTACTTCAAAGAGTTATCAAGTTATATTTTCAACATAATATATGATTCAATCGGGTTATATTAACTTATACAATAGTTTTTGAAAGAAACAAATTTAAAATTAATTCTTATACTATTATAATTTAGTAACAATCTAATCATATCAATCCATATATCATGTTAGAATTTTTAAAACTATATCAATCTAATCATAATATTTGATCAATCATATATTTTATAAGCTGATTTTTAGAACGAATCTTTTGTGCTCTATCATCCGTTATTTACTTAAAAATTAATTTTGAATAATATAATATAAGCAATACATACAAATATTAATATATAAGTTAAAATTTTGGATGAATTTATCTATAATTGTTGAATTACTTTAAAGAGTCATCAAGTTATATTTTCAACATAATATACGATTGAATCGGGTTATATTGATTGCATAGGACGATCATTAAATTTAAAAATTTCTATATCAAATAAATATAATTATATTTAATTTTACGTAATATTATAACCTATTATGATATATTCCCTTGCAGTGCACGGATGAGTGCTATAGTTTAAGAAAAATATAGAAAAGTCTGATGAATTCTTTATAGGTGGAGCTAGGCAGCTAGCTAGCTCCATATTAACTGTGAATTTTACGTGACAGATCCAAAGAAAAATATGACTCCATAACACCAAAGCGTAAATGTATTATTGTATTAGATTGTACCGATCATATAAACATTAGAACTCGACAAAGGTATTGCAATCGTCGTCGTGCATTGAAGGGATCGAGGAAAACTTCCTTAATATGCATGCTTTGTTTAATTGATGAAGATGACTGTTGTAACAATAACTTATTATCTAGCTTATGAGTATGTAACAAGTACATGTATCATGAGCTGGAAGAATTTTCCAATTGGAGTATTGAATTGGGCACTGAAACTCGGTTGAGCTACATTAAAGAGGCAAGTGACTTTCCAAATTTGGAGACGAATATGCTATGCCATGGCATTCACATCTCCATCCACTCAATTTATGAGACTTCTTATCGTTTTCTGCCTTTGTTTTTTCCTTCATGTGGATAAGTCACCGGAAGTTTTTTTTTGCGGTTCACTGTGTCGAAGATTACAAGGGCAAATCACAGATCGTTCTACGATAAGATGTTTCCACTGCTTCCCGATGTATACATTTCGTATATATATTTTTGACTCTATGTTTTCATAACTCATAAGACATTGTGGATCTAACTTTTACTTTGATTTGATGTTATTATCAACAAACCTTCCAGAGATGTTATTGTTAACAAGAGTGATGTCAGGGACATTCATTAACGTAATCTCTCATCGGTCGAGTGTTGTTCGTCGTCAATAACTCAAATTAACGAGATAATTGAAAAAAGATGACTAGAAGAGATTTGTATAGCACTTTTGCTGTAATCTCTCATTTTTCTGTACAAATGACGAGGCGTGTTCCTAGTTTACATCACACTTGTCGAGTAATCAAAATAAATGAAGTACAAACTTTGATTAATGGAACCACTCAGTTAACTAAGTACAAACAAATGAAGAGTGAGCATGATGTCTATCATACTGTTGAGATTCAACTCCCACCTACAAATTGTTCCATGACTCACTTGCTAACGAATGTGCATGAAAAAAAAAGACGGGTCCTTGTCCTGGTTGGCAATTGCATTGATAAGCTCAGAGCCAATCAGTCAATTTCGATATATGAAGGGGTGTTTTATTCTTACACCAATATAAGTACTATCGTATAAAACATGAACTGTTGATAGAAAATAATCACGGATATTTATAATCAAATTATTTTCGATGTCGTGTCATATAGGGTGTG
The DNA here is from genome assembly GCA_001925005.1 of Drosera capensis. NCBI lineage: Eukaryota > Viridiplantae > Streptophyta > Magnoliopsida > Caryophyllales > Droseraceae > Drosera > Drosera capensis. Next base: position 9,220 of record LIEC01011759.1, read on the forward strand.
AGAAAAACCAAATATATGATATCTTAAAAGAGCTCATGACATAGGATTAGGAAAGGTTGTTTAGCACTTGCTAACATTCATCATGAGATGTTGAAATTCTCGATTTCAACTATACCTTCAGTATTATGTTAACATGTAATGTCTACTGTAATATCATAAAGTTTATCTTGAAGAGTTTGATGAATAGTTATGCAAACAAAATATACTTGAATTTATTCGTGGGATGAATTGTCAGCTTAGAAAACGATTAAATGCTAACCACCTGATGCTGACGAATATTATCGGGACGTTACATACACAATCCTGTTATGTAGAAGTATTTATAAGAGAGGTTGTTGGGAAAGCATAGGAAGCATTTTAGAAGGCTGAAAACTCATGTACATTGTACACAGTCGATTTCAAGGAACCCACGCTGTTGCAAACCCTTGAAGTTTCATCACATTTGGCGCCATTGGCGGTTGGAACCATGAGAAGAAGCACAACATCGAGCGGCGACGAGGACGAATCGACGCCTAGGATTCAGGCAAAGATTCCTTCCTCAATTTAGGGTTTTGGTCACTATGTTTTGGGTGAATCATATTCCGAATTGGGGATTGTATTCAGAATCGAGATGTGGAGACCATGGTATTGATAGGGTTTTGAGATCTATAAAGATCAAGCAATCGCCTTAGTTAAATTGAGTTGTTATGTTGTGTTGGGAAATCGTTGCATTCCGTGATTAGTTTGTCATTATCAAAATACCGATGTCCTGATTTGCATTAGGTCTATACTGTCATGATATTATGGTACAAGAAGAATTGATTTCGTTTGATTAAGTTTGAATTCGCTTTTCTCCGGAGTACATCAAGTAAGTTTTGCATTCGTCGAATCATAAAAGAAACACCTTGCTCGTCTGTCACACCATAAGGGTATATAATACGGTGGAAATTAGTGTGAAACAAGAGGTATGTAGTGGAAAATACACAGCATGAGAATACATGAGTTGATTATGGGACATGGTTATAAGCAAAGATTTGTACAGCACACGATGAGGTTATCTAAATTAATATATCTCATTGTCGATGAAAATGCTCATTTGCAACATGCATGTTGTATTCTTTCCCACTCTATTTGCGATACGGAAATAGTATACTTGACTTCAACTTACCATGTTAGGCATACTAAGTTGTGTAGACGATCGGAGCAGGTGGTACATACTTTTCTTTGGGCGAGGAATCCCAACCATTTTCTTCAGAATAAGATACGTTAAAATGGTTTGCAACCCAAGTTTCGCCACTCGAATTTCTTCTCTTAACAAGCTCCCTTTCTTTCTCCTCTATCCTTTTCTTTGCTTCTCCTGCTTTGTCCCATTCTTTGGCCAAAATTCCTCTGCTTACATCGGCCCATATCACAGCCGATTCGGTTTGGCTCAACTCCTACCAGTTTTGGTATTTTCATGGATGTCAGCATCATTTGTTTGTATAAATCTATTAATGGAGAATGCATTCACATTTAGGACTGTACTTAACCTCTGCATTCTTCAAGGTTGGAGCTCGGAGTCCGGAAACAACTTCAGTTGCATCATATATTACTTTGACTTTTCCATTGTTTGTGTCTTTGATGGTTGCAGTTCTGCTATTTGATAATCCATTATTAATATGCTATCAGATGTAATAATCAAGTAGCTTTGAGCATTATGAGTTGGTTCATTAGATATAATAGTGGGATGAGAATTACCTGTCCCAGTGGCCCGATACTTCATATAACACCTTGGACGAGAAAGACTCGATAATCTTTCCTTTGATAGCCCTGTTGTTTCCTCCAAAGCTGAACAAGGAATTGGATTTGTAGCTGATCACAGCTTCTAGGCCACTCTCTTCGCACTTGATCTTGACGTCCCCAGCATATTCACAACCAGGAATGGGGAACAATTTGATTATGAGATTTGGGAAATTCATGACATAACTTTCCCCCTTCTCCAACAAATACAGCCTTCTTTTGCTATAATTTGCTGCCTCAATGTAGGTACCTATTCATTCACAAAGTATCACTGGTCACCATTATTACTTCACTATTAATAGCAAAAACTTGACCTCTTGTATTTATTTTTACGTTCTTCATGCAGGTTAAAAAAGTACTAACCACGGAACTTTAGGGCATAATGTTGACACCAGACTAATTCAACCTTGTTACTCTCATCTGTAGCATGAAGAGCTGAGACGGGAGGGTGATGGGAAACCTGAAAATTCAATTCTTTATATGGTTTATGCACACACTATATTTTATCGACTGCTTCTGCTTTCTTTTCTTCTTTAACGAAAAAAGTAGTAATGATTAATTACTTGTTCAAGGAGGACATTGAGAGTCCCCCGGGAGACGTGGTGGGTTTCACCAAGAACAGGATTGAAAGGTGTAGCACCATAAAGCAAAGGACGGGCTGTTGATATGCTCCATGCTACTACACGAATCATTCTCTCAAGTGGGCTTTTGCCCTCGGAGCAATTGCCCAAGACATCTTGGTTCATGGCACACACTGATTCAGCATAGCACTGAAGATGAGACTTTGGTAAGCTGAAGATGGGAGGCATCTGCAACGGCAAAATTATACAAACTCAGGTAATCAACTCAACATTGCATAAGAATCAGGATTTCTGCCATTAATTTGTTATTTCTTTTCATTGAAGGAATAGTTTAGTCCGCTTGACTGTGCTGGACATACTTTAAAACTGGTAATGTCGGATCCAGGTCGAATATTTTTGAACAAGCTGAATATGCGAATAATAATGTTAGGAGTCTTGTACTCCTCGTTGGAGTCCACATCTGAATAAAATGGACGTGTCAGTACAATGTTGCTGATCTTATTTTCAATTTTCTGTTCTGCAACCTGCAAAATGTAAACTGTTGTTCAGAACGAATAAATCATCGTCTACGTAAAAGTCAAACGATTGCTAGAAGAGATAGATGCATACCATTTTGATCTGGTCTCGTGTGGGTAGATTGGTGTTTATGTGTGAAGTGGCTTTGACGAGCTCACCTCTGATTATTACCAACAGAATAAGCTGTAGTTTTGAATGGGGGTGAGCGGTGGCTTTTATAGAAGCTTTACCTCTAGATGGACCGTTTGAAATTAATTATGATATTTTGTACGCTATGTTTTTGCTTTCATGTGGGTAAACACGCTTGTGTGAGGTACTGCAAGAAAAAGTTTGTTTTGTTTGCTTATGTGGTCCAATTATCACTGGTTCTCTCTGACTGATCCTAATCTAAGTTTTAATCCTGATATGTTTCGATTTATTGCTTCAAGTTTATCTGGCACTGTGGCCATACCATTCGTTAATCCCTTGTTACGTTACTTGTAGAGAGCTTGTCCAAGCTCGAGCCTGACGTATCAGCATAACCGACAGCTTCAGAAGTCTGGTGTGTTAGGGTGCTCAGAGGAGGTTGGGGTTCCGGGAAAACGTAGTCCTTCCTAACCAGCGTTTGGTAACCCTTTTTTCCCTATAACATGACTGTACAAGCATAAGGGTAGTTTTGACTACTAGCTTACTAGATGACAATAATTCCTGTACTAATTTTCAAACATAAAATATTCTCTGTATCTTATGAACAGGTCCCGTGTTAACAAGACTTCCATATGTTGCAGAGAGAAAGGGGAAGCCGGATAATAATGCCCCTAACCTAAAGCTTATAGTTTCTGTTAGATAAAAGACTTTCAGGCTATCTATCTTATATGGCATCTCTTAAACTTGAGTAACTACTTTGGCTATCAGCCGACGCTAGGAAGTGGTGAATATGCCATAAATGCAATTTCGTAGCTTGAGCCCCAAAAATAGTAGGTGATGGATCGGTCAATCCATCAAGGGAAATGTGTTATCTTCCATCAGCTTGTTTGCTACCTGGAATCGGCAATGTTACAATTATCGGCTTATCGCTGTGTTTCCTGCTGTTGAGAGTGGAGTATATGAGGTCTCTTGCTTGAGCTTGTTAACTGGTAAACATAGCATTCGCTGTCGTCAACAAGACAATCATTATCTCCTCGAGAAAAAGCATTGATGTGCTTGAATCGAGTGCAAGTGTGTATCCAGTTTTTGATACCTTCTCCTACCTCCTCTCTCTTTAAGCGAGCTAAGACTTGATAGACTGGGACACTGAATTTGTTTTAGGCGGAAAATACTTGCCCTTTGCCTTCTGGATTTGGCATTTGGTGTGAACTATGATCAACATTCGAATCTTGATATTCATCATGTATGGGATGAGTTGGCAAGGGGCTGACAGAATGACATAGTAATCGACTTAGTTTGCTACTTTGGGCACAAGAAGTATAGGCAGGAAACTCGTTAGTTAGCATTGCATCTTGCATATTGGTTGAGCATCATGCATATGCATGCAGATTGTAGTTGAGGATTGCCCCGACTAGCCCTTGGCTAATAGAGCTGCACTTAACCTAAAAGTCCTTTAATCTGGTGTTTCGAAGTCAGGACATCCCCGATTTTTTTTAGCCTTCTCTTTCTCCTTTCCCTTGTGCACTTTTGCAATTGCATTCATTCACAGTTCGTAGATACTAGAAGCTGAAGCTGTGATATTTGGTCCAATATGTTTGGGCACTCTGATAATTTATCTCCATTGCCATTGCAGCTCATGAAGCGAATCTCCAGTTTTACACAATGAATTCAAAGGGGACATCATCTGTTCATGCAGGGAAAAGATCGAAAGAAAAATAGACACACTCGGACAGGGCATCACTTCTGGTGTTAATACTTTTTCTGGTATGTGCTCTTCGTCTCTGCTCACTAAGGTGCTAGCTATTTGCCATTTGAAGTGGGTAATTTGAAGATTTCCCAGATACCGGTGATGATTTCGTATATTATCTTTGTTTGGGGTTCTGTTAAGAAGAAAATAAAAAAAGGAAAATATGTCAAGGGAAGGACTGAACTTGTCATTTTTTTCAAGAAATACTTATACTTTGAAGCTATTTTATTAGCCCCTAAGTATAGAGAAATCTTACACTAGCTAAACCGTTGTCATTCCTTCCCTGTACATTAGTTATTCATAAGAAAGAAAATGAGCCAATTGTCCTACACACATGTTTTTCTTCTCATTTGATCATTAAAAGAGACAATATATGGATATAGGTCAGTAGATATTTTGCGCCTTAAGATTTGTACTGGTTTGCTTTGACACATAGGATTTTTACTGGTCCTAAAGTGTGGCAATGCTGTCACACTTTATTAGTTATTTGAGATTTTTTTTGTGGGCTAAGCATAGGATATGCATTAAGTTCTTTAAACAATCTTATTATGACAGATTTGGTTGCGGTCCGTTTTGGTATAAAAGGCCAAGAGCAATCATTCGACCTCCACAGTTCAGGTCCTAGCTAAACTTGATGAAAATATAATGAAGAAGAGTTTCAACGCAGTCCTTTTAGAGACAAATATCTATGACAGTGAGTGCTGGATTGCAGTTTCTTTCTGCACAAGAAGAGCTTTGCGAATTGCAGGTTTTCTCTCAAATATCTTTGCGGCATTCTCAATTTGTTTGGTAAATTTAATGTATATAGCTTAAAAGTGTGTTGGATCGATGGACTATTAGCCGATAATAGGGAGACAGTTCATAAGAAATGTTGAAAAAGATTGCATATCCAAGGCATTGCGGTATATTGTTATATGAGTGCTAATAAATAAACCAAATAGGAATTTAAGTTCCATGAATAGAACGGTAAAAAGATTGGGAAAAATTGTTCTGGACAAATTTGTATACTTACAAGGCTAGGAAGGAAAATAATCCAGTTGGAAACGGGTTTGAAGTAAAATTTACTTTCTAAGGCTGAATAGGATGAATATATACCCATTTCAAGCCTCATAACATAGAAAGTTACATTATAGGACTCGGCGAGATTATGATTTATTGCTCATCAAGTTTCAGATTGTACAACAAACTATTTACTATGAAGGAGCGAAAATTTAAACATTTTATTTTTGAAAATAAACAAATAGGCTTTAGAGCACTCGATGATTAAAAATCCGTGCTTCTGAGATCAATACAATTTGCATGCATTAAGTATTACCGACGGAGTTTATTCAATGATGAAGGTTGTTAAACTGTGATCCTGGTCACTTAGTTTTTTATGATCCTTTTCATTTGATAGGAATAAAAATGTGATGGTTAAGCCATTCTTTGCATTTTTTCATAAGGTTCCCCTAATAATGCATTTCCATACTAACTAATAGCACCTTATGTAGGTTGTGTTTGTCACAGTTATCATGCTTTAGGCAATAAACAGAAAACATGCACCTTTTATCCCTTGGTTTCAATTAGGATTTTTACAGCAGATTTTTATCCAGAATCCCATGTCATTATTCAGAATTTTGAAAGTTAAACAGAGTAGATAATTGGAGCAGGAGGAACATTCTTTTCTATGGGAGAGCAATCCCAGCCATCCTGTTTGCTATAGGAAATCTTAAAATGCTGTGGTTTCCAAGTAACTCCTATTGAATTCCTTTGTCGTAGGAGCTTTCTCTCCCTTTCCTCAACCGCAGTCTTTGCTTCCCGTGCCCTATCCCAGTCTTTGCTTAATATTCCTCTGCTTACCTTTGCCCACACCCTGGCGGATTCACTTTGCCTCACACCCTGTCCATCAACACGCATAGAAATAGCATCACAAGATATCAAAATCGGTTTTTGTTGCATAAGAATCGAGCTTGCTGTATTGGTATTCGCCGTGTTTTATAAGATTATCATACTATTGGTGCTTGTACCTGTTGATCAAGTAGTGTAGGGGTACGAAGTTGAGATAGAGTCTCCTTGGCATCATACAGTATTTTAACCTTCCCGTTTGATACATCTTTCAATGAGACTGTCCTGCATTTTTATTTTTATTTTGGGAATCAATGAAATACACTGTAATGCGTAAATGTATGATATTAGCATGAACAATAGGTGATGAGATTAACCACCTATCCCAGTGCCCATCGACTTCATATAGCGTCTTGGATATTGAAGAATCAAAGATCTTGCCTGTAACAGTCTTCTTGCCGCCTCCTAGGCTAAAGAATGAGCCATCCTTGTAGCAGATCTCAGCTTCGAGGCCAGATTCAGGACATTTGATTCCCACTTTGCCAACCCAATCAACACTTGGAACTGGGAATAGTTTGATCGACAGATTCAGAGAATTCATGACATAGCTTTCGCCTCTGCCTGCCAGGTATAGCCTCCTTCTGCCTTGCACCTCTGTTTCTATGGTGGTACCTGAACATTAAAATGCATCACTATTGTCAAATTTAACTTTTGGCATTTAACATCTAGCATCATCCTAGGACAATTTCTTTGAAATCACCCTAACTAGTCAGCATTAATAAGAACGTCGTTCTGGTTAGTTTGAGTAAGTTGGTTAATTGAAATATAGTTTTGCAGTGACAGAGATGTGCACCATGAAATCTTGGAACAGGACATTGGCACCACACTAGCTCGATGTTGTTGGTCTCATCTGTCGCGTGGAGTGCTGATACTGGAGGATGATGTGAAACCTGCGGCAATTACCAATAACTGATAAGCAACCATTCAGTTCTTGATGCACTTCAATACATAGTGACCTTCAAGAGAATGAGAAAGCAAGAGAGATTGTACTTGTTCAATGAGAACATTGAGTGTGCCTCTGGAGACATGGTGAGTCTCGCCAAGAATGGGATTGTAAGGAGCCAATCCAAAACTCAAGGGGCGAGTGGTTGAAATGCTCCATGCTACAACAAGTATCATCCTTTCTAGTGGGCTTTCACCTGCAGCACACTTGCTGAGCAGATCGCTGCTGGTGCTGTATACTGATTCTCCATAACACTGGAGGTGTGACTTCGGTATATTGAACAGAGGTGGCAGCTGTATACACCGTCTCTCTAATTAAAGCCTTAAAGGTAGAATCCAGAACATATATCATATAACACTAGAAATTGTGCTTTATTTTTGTTTGTTGTTACTTGTCCAGAAATCGGAATTGTTCAGTCCAGTTTAAAAGTTAGTTTTTCCAGAGGAAGGATTAACACGGAATCGATGTGCATTTCTGAATGCTCATTTCCCTGTTGTTAATTTTGATCCTACTTGATATGGTCATCATTCGGATGTTGATTTTATTGGTCTTGATGATGTTGATGTTATGTTAAAGAGTTTTTTCTACAGATTATTCATTTCCAGGATACCAGGATGTGTGTGTTGATTTTGGGATGCTGATGCTGCAAGGTGTGAATTGTCTTGCTTTTCTGTGCGGTAATATACTTAGTAGTTGCACTGAAAAGAGCAGTAATGCCTTAATCTGGTTATTTTTTACAAAGAGGACTTTTATCATGTTGAATATTAGAGGGTTGGCCCAGGTGGTTTCTTCTGGTTGCAGGCATGGATCAATTCAGCTCCTACTAGATGAGCCTTCACGGGTCTGAACCAAGTTCAGCCTGTTGAGCAACGTCGGTCGGTCAGTTGGTTGGTTCTACCAGTCGAGGACTGATTGTTGCAATGAAGGGCGCGAAATTCAAAACCGTGGATGAGTTTCATTTGGTATGAACTACGAACAAATCTAGTAGAGGCACAGCTCGCCTAAGCTCGATTCAGTCTTAGGTAATTCCTCTTCTAACGTTCTAGTTTTTCATGCAACTTCCAACTCCTACATTTTCATGTTTAATATACGCAAGCAAGGAAGGCGTACCTGGAATCGGGTGATATCCGATCCTGGGCGAACATTCTTGAATAGGCTAAGTATGCGTTGCAGTAGATTGGGAGCTTTGTGATCCAAATTTGATTCCCATTGGAACGACAATGGCGTGGTGAGGACGATGTCAACGGTCTCTTCTTCCTCGGCCTGTGTTTTTGCCATGACCTTGAAAATATATCAAAATTCATCAATTTGTATCCGAATATGATGATCACTACACGGACTTCGGTTGTCTAGTCTTCCTCGACCAGTGAATCTGTTGACAGGCAAATGCATGTATTTAATGAGTGGTTGAGTTGTCTATGAAGTGCAACTGTTGGGTCCGTGAATGTGAATCATGCACAAAACGTTTCAAACATGATGACAAAAATCCTCTAATCGAGGCATTTTGTCTATACTCATCGACATTGAACACAAATGCATGTTGGAGTTGGACAATACTCGCTTGCCTAGCTAGTGAGGTTCGTCAAGAAAAGAGAGCAGGACTACCACGAGGCTTGCCTTCGCTCTTTAGAAAACTTTTTTCAATCTATTCTTGCAATCTATACTTCAAAATGGTCAGATGCATTATGCTCAACACATGTCTTTAGAACGGCCCATTCTTGCCACCGAGTTCTTTCCTTTTCGGTTAACCTATCCTTTTTATGTAACCATCTTATTTTTCTTGTGTTTATACTTTTCAGGTTCATTGGCATCGACGACTTGGTGCGTTCGGATAAACTTCAAAAAAGTGTAACCAAGGAGGAAAAAACCCGGGATTGATGTGCGCGAAGACTACTATTTAAACCAACGCAACCAAGAGTGCAACATGCACGTGCTTTTAAGTTAACTCGAACTCGTGACCTTCCAAAGATAGTCTCAGGACACCATTGAGGCACCTCATGGGGTCGGATTTTCGTGTCAAGAAGCTATATGAATCCGTTCGACATCCACCATGAAAACACCGGAGCTGTTGAGAAAGGAGGAAGATTAAGATGAGATATGTGCACATACCATAGGAGTTGCCATGCTAGTATAACATCAGCACCAGCTGCTTCTTCCTTGATTCTTCGGAAAAAATTTGGGCTGTTTAGTGGTGTGCGAAACTTTTAGCTGGTGAAGGTGGAGCTGATGCTGCCAATGCAATTGGACAAAGACGAGAGCTGAAAGTGGAATGGAGTTGTTGAGTTTTCACACAGAAACAGTGAAGGATTAGATCACACGCAAATTTGTAAGACATCATTCTTCTTGGACAACAGGTCAAACCTCTGACTGTTGATACTATCGAAAACTAGGATACCTTCCCTTTTTTTATGTTTAACCCCAATTCAACCCGATGATGGAAAAGCTTTCAAAGGTGAATCAGCACCCTCCTGAACTTCGACATCTGGTGAAGGTGTTGCCATGCTAGTATAACATCAGCACCAGCTGCTTCTTCCTTGATTCTTCGGAAAAAATTTGGGCTGTTTAGTGGTGTGCGAAACTTTTAGCTGGTGAAGGTGGAGCTGATGCTGCCAATGCAATTGGACAAAGACGAGAGCTGAAAGTGGAATGGAGTTGTTGAGTTTTCACACAGAAACAGTGAAGGATTAGATCACACGCAAATTTGTAAGACATCATTCTTCTTGGACAACAGGTCAAACCTCTGACTGTTGATACTATCGAAAACTAGGATACCTTCCCTTTTTTTATGTTTAACCCCAATTCAACCCGATGATGGAAAAGCTTTCAAAGGTGAATCAGCACCCTCCTGAACTTCGACATCTGGATTGGGTCATTTCTCCAATGACCCCCCCCCCCCCCCCCCCCCCACACACACACACACACACACACACACATTTTGAAGCACCTTCTGTTGGTCTGCGTCATGTTAGCCACTTATAAAGTGTCAATTGGTCAGATTTAAGGATCCTTCTGTTTTTTTCTGTTTTCCCCTAAATCGTTGGATCTCAAGTTAGACAGAAATTTGTACTCATCACACATTTGTTTTACCCACTATATTATACCAGTACGTTTGAACCTTATGATACGACCAAACTAATTAGTTAGAACACGTGTATGAGGTCTGAAGAAAGCTGCAATCAACAAGATTTTCCTGATTCTTTTTTTTCGAAAGGAAGAACGTGAAGTCCTTTTTTCTTTTCGCAGGGAATAAAAAATTGGATTTAGCCGTAAGAAAAATGCTTGATACAAATAATTCATTTTTTCGATTTTTTATATATTTTTTTATCTTTTTATTGTTTATTTTTTATCATACATAATATTACAGTCAATTTTTATATAAATATAAAAAATGTTACAACTATATAGTAATAATTATATCGAATTTTTTTCTTATATTATAATTTTACAGTTTAAAACATATACACTAACCCGATTATCTTGAACTGCTTCGCCTCATCCTCACGCGTTCCATTTAGCCGTTGCAGCACAGTTGTATTCTCCCTGTCTGTCTCTATGAACCCCCCACAGATCTCGTCATAGCACCGACACACGGACACGGAGAGAATCGACGACCAGGGTTTCTGAAACCCTAGTGCCGTCACCGATGGATCCACGATCACGGCTCCTTGGAGGATCGACTCCAATGCCGGCTCTGATCCGATCTGCTTCTTCATCTACCTCCTTGCAGCAGTGGCTGATGGTGATGAAACGAAAACCTTTGATGTGATGGAAGATGGTCTAGATCTGAGATCAGAGGGGTTCATCAAGGCCGAAACACACCCTCCTTGACGCCACCGCTGGTGTGGAGATATATGAAACAACAGTTACGATTAGGGTTTCGAATCTGAGATCGATTCCGATCTCCATCGAGCACCCCCGAGGGTGAAACCCTAGATCTCTGCGATTTGGATCTCAGATCGCTGCAGCCAACAGAGACTGATTTCACAATTCTGATCTGCTTCTTCATCATCTACCTCAGTTGCAGTAGTGGCCGATGGTGGTGGAAACGAAAACCTTGATGTGATCGAAGATCGTCCAGATCTGAGATCAGAGGGGTCGCTGCTGCTGTGGAGAGAGATGAAAAAGGCACAGATCTGAGATCGCTGCAGCGGCTGGGGGTGATTCCCCAATTCTGATATACTTCTTCTTATACCTTCTCGCAGTGGTGGCCGATGGTGGTGAAACAACAACCTTGATGTAATTGAAGATCGTAAGATCTGAGATCAGAGGGGTCCATTAAGGCCGAAACAAACCCACCTTAACGCCACTGGCTGTGGAAAGAGATATGAAAAAGCGAAGATCTGAGATCTCTACAGTGGCTGGGGGTGATTCCTCATACCGGTCGGATCCATCTGGGGTGAAGCTCTAACCCTAGCTATGGTGATCGAGGAAAACAGTGACGATGAGATTCGAATTCGTGTCCAGGTGACCAGGGTGGAACCCTAATGCTGCCAATTTCTGAGTGGAAAACCGAAATGCTGTTGTATGTTTCGTTCTTGAGGCAGTTGAAATTCTTGTTCAAATCAGATTGTCCATAGAAGCTAATTATTGGAGATGTTCAATGATTCAAACAATTCTAAAGAAGTTGATTGGAGCAAAGCCTATGATAGGTAAACAATGATCACCGGTGGGAAACTTGAAAAGTTTCTCTTAGCCATCTTCTGAGTTCAGACATGGAGTTCATTCTCCTCTAATGGTTTTGCTTTCATTTCTTGTAGGAAATCGGTGATCTTCATGATGTACTACTGCGTTTGCTGGTGTCTGCACCATGCTGCTTGCTTGATCATCTGAAATATCCTATGGTACTAGATTCATGGTACATATTTTTTGCACTCTTATGATATTCCTATTTATTTATTTCCCTCACAAACTAGTTTTCTTGAGATGATTGAACTTTGTGGGATAGGCATACACCCTGATGGCAGATTTGCAACCATCAAGGAGCTACCTGGAACCAGCCAAGGAGAACCACAGCTTCTAACTGAGGTAAGCATCCTAACTGAAGTGAGTTAAACCGCTAAATAGATGGTGGGGATTGCCTTGAATGCAAGAAGAGAATCCTAAGTGTTGGAGTAATTGAAGAACAGGGTCCTTTGGCCGATAAATTGACTTGAATTCTTTGAAATGGGATCTTAGTTGTGGTATTGCTGGAATGGTTATTACATTGTGTTGTGAAGCCTGATAAGATATACTGGTAGACTTTGATTAGCGATCGAAAATAGCAGATACCACGTTGTCCAATCTAAACTTTGACTAGTGGCAGAAAATAGCAGATTCTGTTCTGAATCAAGGCACTGGGAAACTTTAGTCTCTGCATGATTAGAGGAATTGGAGGTTATATGGGTCAGGAGTGGGTGGCCGACGTGCCTATAAATTCTGAGGTGGGCGTATATAGTATGGAGTGGTATATTGGAGATTTTGACACGAGAAAATGTTGCGCAAATTGTCCAAGGATGGATCAGGGGCACCCTGGATTTGATGTAGGATCAAAGGTAATATAAAATCTGCGAATTGTTAATCTAAATTATGTATTCTGTGCTGGGAAAGAATCGTCTAATGTTCCATTGTTCGGTATATCATGGTTTCACATATATAGTTTATGTTATTGTATTTCTGATGCAGATCAATGAAAGACAATAACGACACAAACCCTTAATGTCCTTGCCTTCGCTATTGTGCTAGTCCCTTTGCAGGTGTGGCTTTTCTTATGTTCGCATAGCATGGAATATCCTCATTCAATTATTATTGTGTATCTGATGAAAGGCATCGAGCTTTTTGAATTGATTACAGCACGGCTCAATTCGTAATGTCCCTGGCTGTGCTACTGTCCTAGAACATTTCCAGGTTTGTTTTCTCTTGTGCTGGCGTAGTTGTCCATATGGTCATTTACTTATTGCTGTATGCATCTGATGTAGATCTAATGAACGACATCAAGTTTTTTTATTTGATGGCAGGACGGGCCAAATCTTCAAATATCCCTGCCTCTGTTATTGTGTTAGACCATTTTCAGGTTCGTTCATCTTATGTTAAGATAGATGTACATCACAATTCACTTATTACTGTATATCTGATGTAGATCTAATTAAAGACATCCAGTTTGGAGTTGATTACAGTACAGGCCGTATCTGTATCATCCTGCATTTTTTTTATTGCGCTACACCAGTTCCAGGTTCCTTTTCTTCTCATAACTTGAAAATGAAGACTTCTTCTGTTTATAGTTAACTGCTAGCATAATTTTTCTTTCTTTAGGTTTTCCTTCACTATGTGATTCTGTTGGCTGGCTCTTCTTTTTCTTCTGATGATCATGAATGTTGTAACTCTATTGCATTACCTATGTTTGAACATAGCGCTTCAAGACAATAGTCGCTCCAGTGATGGAGTTTAGAACTAGACGTAACACATGTAAGAACACGGCAGCAAATAGCCATGCTATGATGCACTTTTCAAGAGGATCATAGATTGTGAGTTTCGGATTGTTTGATACTCTTGAGTTCACTAGGGAAAAAATAGGTAGAAACTGCAGGAAAAAAGGTTAATGAGGTAAAGAAGGTAAGAGATTGATGGGATCATCTTTGGTTAAATATTTTATGGATTCTGATGCTTAAACGGCCTATAGGTACTTTAGAGATTTGACACAAATACAGGATGTTATTTTGTTATTGCGATAGTTCACGAATCAAATGGGATCTATTTGGAGGTTTTGCTGGAGAGATTATGTGTACGTAGCATCCTTTGGGTATTTATTAGCACTAACTGAGACTTGGTCTTATGTGCTGAAATTTCGAAGCTTACCCAGATCACATGGGATATTCTAGGGACCAAAAGGACTTCAAAATTCTTGATCGAATTTAGATGTGCTCATGATCTTGACTTCCATAGAGCAGCAAATCTGAGCTATTTATCGCTTTGTTAACAAAATAACGGTTCGCCTGTCAGGATGAACAAAGAAAAATCCGACAGCGCCGATACTATAATTTAGTTTTCATCACTTCATATAGAGGAAACCCGAGCACCGATAGTATATTTCTGCATTCTATTATATTCTTGTTTATTTATTTCCCTCACAAACTACTATGTTATCTTGCTTCTGATTGACCTTACAAACCATCCATTGTTTTACAGCAGGGAAAAAAAAATTCACTTGGCAGATTAATGATAAATATGTAGCGTATAAGTACCTTGCTTGTGGTCGGTCATTTTGACTGTTACTGGTGCGTAAATTCTGCAGCTTGAGCTTGTCTAGTATAGATGCATCTGTGTCATGTTCAAAGCAATCCATCACTATACCTGTTGTTATTCCGTTGTAATCTCTCTCCTCGTACGCATTGATGAAATGAAATGTCAGGTATAACAGAAGTCCACGCCTGCCACCGTGAGAAAGACAAGGATGTTAGAACATGTCATCCAATTTTTCAAAAGCTTATCCCATGCCAAATTTATTTATTTGATTATTTCAGTCTTGTGCATGTTATTTTTCAGTTGAAATTGACTAGATTCCAAAACAATATTAACTGATGTTGCTTTATGATTTATGAAGCAGGTTTTTGCCTTTATGGAGAGGTGGAAGTAAGCACATACTAGTCTGTCATGACATGCATGAAGGCTTTCGCTTCAGGATGCCACTCAAACTTGTATAGCTGTGTTAGCTGAGCCTTGAGGAGATTCTTTAGAAAATAGCGCAGTGGTATCCCTGGAACAATTACATAATCTTCAGTCATTGGGAATGAGTGGACCAAGCCTGTTGTTGGACCACCACGACAGTTAACTTGACTGATCACCTTCCTTCTATTAGTTCCAGGCTCCATCCTCACTGGCCAGATAACCGGGGTTGACTAAGTCTGGCAACTAGGTTAGGAACTCGGCGTCTGTCGCAATAGGGTGAGATGAGTGTAGCAATAGCCCTTTGAACGGGTCACTATACTCAAAATTTCCCAGGGTTTCCAGTGTCGGGGTCGATTACTATGGATCCTCTTTGTGTCTTAGTGAGGCAAACAACAAGGCTGTCCCTAAGTCTGACAACACCAGTATTGGCATTGTCAGTCAAAGATGTGCCGGACAATAGCCCTTTGAACGGGTCACTATACTTGAACTTTCCCAGGGTTTCCAGTGTGTCGGGGTCGATTACCATGGATCCTCTTTGTGTCTTAGTGAGGCAAACAACACGGCTGGCCCCAAGTCTGACAACAGCAGTATTGGCATTGCCAGTCAAAGATGTGCCGGACAATAGCCCTTTGAACGGGTCACTATACTTGAACTTTCCCAGGGTTTCCAGTGTGTCGGGGTCGATTACTATGGATCCTCTTTGTGTCTTAGTGAGGCAAACAACACGGCTGGCCCCAAGTCTGACAACACCAGTATTGGCATTGTCAGTCAAAGATGTGCCGGGCAATAGCTCTTTGAACGGGTCACTATACTTGAACTTTCCCAGGGTTTCCAGTGTGTCGGGGTCGATTACTATGGATCCTCTTTGTGTCTTAGTGAGGCAAACAACACGGCTGGCCCCAAGTCTGACAACACCAGTATTGGCATTGTCAGTCAAAGATGTGCCGGACAATAGCCCTTTGAACGGGTCACTATACTTGAACTTTCCCAGGGTTTCCAGTTTGTCGGGGTCGATTACTGATGTAGGGCAATAAATTATTGTGGATAGGGGCCTCTGAAAATCTCCGGTATCATGGTGGTAAAGGGAGGTGAGTGTTCATTGGTCCCCTTTTCTCTGTTGCTTCCC
This sequence comes from Drosera capensis, assembly GCA_001925005.1. Lineage (NCBI taxonomy): Eukaryota > Viridiplantae > Streptophyta > Magnoliopsida > Caryophyllales > Droseraceae > Drosera > Drosera capensis. The sequence goes on from LIEC01011759.1 coordinate 25,542, forward strand.
TCCCTCTCCCTCCCTTGTCTCCCTCACGCTACAAGCATTTGTATGTTATCTGCTGTGTAATCTAGTTTGAAAGTTTCATGGAAGGGACAATGAATTACGTAGGCTATTTTTCACGCACAACGGACTCCCTGATGAAGCTAAATTAGCATTCTACTTTAAAGGACAGGTCTGCTAATTTTAGCATGATCTTTGTTTCCCAGTTTGAGCTGTTTGTTGCTGCCTTTCCTTTAAAAGCAGCTACAAATAACCAGAAAAAGGTGGCATCATGCTGGGTGCGTGCTCAAAATTTTCACTCCTTTCCTTCGTTCATCTCCTACAGAAATTGCTGAGGTATTGTTGTTTGCGGCTGTTGTGATCGAGAGGTAAATGGCTTCTACTCAGTATACACCTGCACAGATGATAGCATCATCGTGCTACTGCAGAAAAGTTTTTTTCTCCTTTGTTTGACACTGGCTTTCTGTAGTTATTACAGATTAGTCCTTCACAATTCGAATCTCATGCAGGATGCGGAGCTTGGAGTCAACTGTGAAAATTGTCTTCTGATTATTTTATGCTTATATAATTGAAGACCTGGTTCTGAGCAATTAATTATTTTTATTGATTTTCAGCTACCACCACATGTATACAACCAACAGCACGGCACTACAATTCATGATATAGCCATGTCACTTCAAAATCGGCAGAAACTCTCCACTGACTACATGTGGCGATATGTGCAGAGTCTGCAAGGAGCAGGAAGACAGTTGTCTCTCTGCAATGATGTTCTCGGGTTTATCATACTGGTATGGTTTTATCAAATATTATGCTACTGTGTGTGTACTTTGTGCTACTAAGTTTTTCCTTGCACGTGTCTTCTGAAGTTCTGTTATTTTGTTCACCAAGATTTAGATGCTGCTGATTTGGTGGTCTCTAATTTTCATCTGATTTGGTAGTCTCTAATTTTTATCTAGAATTTAGATGTTGCTATGGTATAAAGTTGTCATCTAGAAGAGACAGCTTATGTTTCTGTTTTCATTTGGTGCTTACAGCGAATACGTAATGCGACTCTAAGCGTAGAGAGAGGGAGCAATCTTGTCATAGTGATAATTTGAAAGTTTAGTTTGTTATCTTTTGAAATGATAGCAGCAGCCAAAGACATCATGGATAATGTTGTACTGCTGCATTGCGATGGTACCTTCCTGCATGATCAACTTAGCCATTAGCCATCAATGCTACCATGTTAAATATTAAGCCCAGAAAATGGGAAACTAGAACTGGTAGTGGTTTGGTTCATTTGATCATGGTACTAAAAGGGCATCGAATTGTTTTATATTGGCGTAAATCTAGATGCTTTTTCCCAAAGCAATAGGGTCACTTAGTTTACACTAATTACTGCTATGAACAAAACTCTTATCGCCATCTGGATAGTGACTCCTTTTTCTGCATTGGGAACTTATAGCAAATTCTTAAAGAGTTAGTTACAGTTCCTCTTATTTGACAGCATGCTTGGGATCTGAATATGTCTCTATGGAAGATGATTGGCGATGGCCTTGCTCTTCTCTCACCAATTTTGTTACTGGAGATTCTTCCACCTGCACTGCACCACAAGACCACCGATCATAAGGTTGACGCGTGTTGGTGAACCTACTGAAAGTCTGAAAATGACATCGGTGGGTGTGTAATCTGCAGATAAGTTTCCCCAAGGAAAAGTTTAAATTTTCATCGCATCTCGGTCAATCTTGCATCTAACTCGTTTTTTTATGCCTATTG
>LIEC01011759.1:27310-117669 GCA_001925005.1 Drosera capensis
ACATGTATACAACCAACAGCACGGCACTACAATTCATGATATAGCCATGTCACTTCAAAATCGGCAGAAACTCTCCACTGACTACATGTATACAACCAACAGCACGGCACTACAATTCATGATATAGCCATGTCACTTCAAAATCGGCAGAAACTCTCCACTGACTACATGTATACAACCAACAGCACGGCACTACAATTCATGATATAGCCATGTCACTTCAAAATCGGCAGAAACTCTCCACTGACTACATGTATACAACCAACAGCACGGCACTACAATTCATGATATAGCCATGTCACTTCAAAATCGGCAGAAACTCTCCACTGACTACATGTATACAACCAACAGCACGGCACTACAATTCATGATATAGCCATGTCACTTCAAAATCGGCAGAAACTCTCCACTGACTAAAGTGGCGATATGTGCAGAGTCTGCAAGGAGCAGGAAGACAGTTGTCTCTCTGCAATGATGTTCTCGGGTTTATCATACTGGTATGGTTTTATCAAATATTATGCTACTGTGTGTGTACTTTGTGCTACTAAGTTTTTCCTTGCACGTGTCTTCTGAAGTTCTGTTATTTTGTTCACCAAGATTTAGATGCTGCTGATTTGGTGGTCTCTAATTTTCATCTGATTTGGTAGTCTCTAATTTTTATCTAGAATTTAGATGTTGCTATGGTATAAAGTTGTCATCTAGAAGAGACAGCTTATGTTTCTGTTTTCATTTGGTGCTTACAGCGAATACGTAATGCGACTCTAAGCGTAGAGAGAGGGAGCAATCTTGTCATAGTGATAATTTGAAAGTTTAGTTTGTTATCTTTTGAAATGATAGCAGCAGCCAAAGACATCATGGATAATGTTGTACTGCTGCATTGCGATGGTACCTTCCTGCATGATCAACTTAGCCATTAGCCATCAATGCTACCATGTTAAATATTAAGCCCAGAAAATGGGAAACTAGAACTGGTAGTGGTTTGGTTCATTTGATCATGGTACTAAAAGGGCATCGAATTGTTTTATATTGGCGTAAATCTAGATGCTTTTTCCCAAAGCAATAGGGTCACTTAGTTTACACTAATTACTGCTATGAACAAAACTCTTATCGCCATCTGGATAGTGACTCCTTTTTCTGCATTGGGAACTTATAGCAAATTCTTAAAGAGTTAGTTACAGTTCCTCTTATTTGACAGCATGCTTGGGATCTGAATATGTCTCTATGGAAGATGATTGGCGATGGCCTTGCTCTTCTCTCACCAATTTTGTTACTGGAGATTCTTCCACCTGCACTGCACCACAAGACCACCGATCATAAGGTTGACGCGTGTTGGTGAACCTACTGAAAGTCTGAAAATGACATCGGTGGGTGTGTAATCTGCAGATAAGTTTCCCCAAGGAAAAGTTTAAATTTTCATCGCATCTCGGTCAATCTTGCATCTAACTCGTTTTTTTATGCCTATTGAATTATTGCTCTCACTTTGTCATTTCTTTTTCCCGTGTCATGTAGCGTCACACATAGTGTCAGTTGCATGTCTCTTGGAAAATGAAGTTTCTTGAGTTGTTTGATCAGTGTTTCCTAATGAGCTTTTATTGATTTGATGATGATGGATGGAATATTTCATTTCACATACAAACTGTGTGACTTTTGCAGTTTTGTATTCAGTTTGATGCTGCCAATTTCTACTTGTCCTTTCTTGAGAATGTTTTTCTTTCGCAATGCTTTTTCAGTTGAGGTTATGATGCATTCTCACTTCAATGGTTTATTCAGACAAAATCATTTTAGACACATTAGATCTGATGATCATACTGTTATAATCTGTGACCAGGTATGATATCATCATGTAACACATCTTGTGGCTAAACATATGAACGGTTTCTCCTTTATGCTCATAAGTTTCAGTTTACCCTAATCGGAATCTCTTGGTTTATAGTGAGAGAAAGAGTGTCATATTGGTTGCCTGAGAGATAGACGGGATTTGTGACTTGAAACTTGAAAGTATTAAAGTAACTCTTACAATGTTTGATTTTGCAAATGTAGAGTTCCTTGTGGGCCTTCTTATATCAAGTAATGTTATTACAGGAATTGCCTGCAGACAAATGGTTCCGTTGTGAAGATGGTAACAGAATCTATATCTCTCTCGTTGACCATTACCTAAAAGGTGCAGAATTTCTCCAGATTTCTGTAGTGGAAGAATATGAAACTTGCAGAAAAGAGGGGCTATGCGGTGTGTCTGAAAACAATGTACAATGGCTACTGAATATTGGGAAAAATTTATGGTGCAGCACATAGACCTTTAATTTCATGGCTGTTTCAATATTTCGAGTAAGACTCAACTCATTATACTTTCATCGTCTGAACAAATTTCTTTCCCGAGCTCTCACCGTTAATATTCTTCACATCGTGGTAGTTTGGTATTGATTGATCATGATTCTGCTGGTGTTGGGCCGTTTTTGTGTCTGGCAGTCTGAGTTAGTTTTTCACATTGCTGATTTTTTTGATAATTAATTAAAAGCACTCGAAAGGGTTACAAAAGATCATCTATGTGTACATAGATGATACCCATAAATGATTTTGGCCTTATAAACCGTAGTTTGAAGCTGTTTGTGGCATTTGCCTATGAATATCTATTTTAAAACGCATCAGTCATGAGGAAGATGATTGACCTTGTAAAATTGTATCCATGTGTTGTAGCTATTGTAACTCATAAATCTTTGGTCTAGAGTGGACGACAATAGACAATGTTTTCCCTGTTTTAGTATGCGGCATGGAACAGAAAATTGACATTAGTGTGATTGTTTAGTCATTTCTTTCATTGCCGTGGCAGCTGGAATCTTGTTCACTGATTTTTTTTATTCCAATCATTCTAAAGGACTACCTTACAATAACAAAAGCCTGCTTTTAGATTTTTAAAAACCAGACAGACCTGTGTAGTAAAAGCTCAAACAGATTTATTTCATGAAAAGAACTCTGGCTTTTGGAAAAGCCAAATGAAACTGAAATGTTTTTAGCTTCAGAATTTTTGAACTCACATTTTTAACTCCCTATGATACGCGTATCCATGAATATTTACTCCTTTTTATGCAGGTATACTTTCAGCTCTTTTGTCACAAGCCAGAGTGATCTAATACCTGTAATGGTGTATGGGCTCCATGAATTTTTCAGTGTATATGTGTCTGATCCTGCTGCTTGAATCATCGAGTTCCAGCAATCCTGAGTCCTCCATCATGGATTGGTGGGGAATTAACTCCTGTGTCCACCATTGAGTCCACAAAGAAATCTGTATGGTTAAGTGCTAAGATTCCTTAGGTCGATATAGAAAACCTGCTACCCCCTAGCAGTGTCGTGGAAGATAGAAGCTATACCAACGGTTATATATTTGGCTAATAGCTCGTATATTAAGGAGCCTTAAAATAGGTTCTATCTCCAAACATTGCAAAACCAAAAGTAGAATTGTGACACTTTGGTTTCTTTCTTGCTTTTACTTTCTCGCTCTGTCAACGGGAATTTGTTGTCAGCAGGTATGGTATTGTGTTGCATCATCCAAGACAGCCGTAGTTGTTGTTGAAGCAAAGCAACTGTGCATACAATCTTGTGGATTTCAGCGGTGGAGGTGAGTTTCCTGGAGTTTAACACCATTGGCATGTAAACGCAACACTTCATACTAAATACAAAATTTGCTTTCTGCCACAGCAGCTTTTGTTGGGTATAAAGGTGCCCATAACGGAATTATCTGGTTTAATTCTGATTACATGGTGAAATGAGGTGGTCTCTTCTTTCTAAATTCAGACATTGAAGTGTTGTTTTAGTCTCTAAAGTGTAGAGACCAATACCCGTAATGGTCTTGATCTGGAAAGACCTTTGCCAAATTTGGTCTAACAGAGGAGAACAAGTTTAGATTCCATACGATTTTAGAGAACTATTTTAAACTTCTTGCCTATAGGATTATGTCCGGAGACGAAAATAAAGATGCTAATAAAAGATGAGCAGTCAATAGTACTCCTGAAAATGTGATCTTGAAATATTTTCTCAGATTGCAGAAAGGTTGTACCTGAAAAGCCAAAGAGTAATGTTCATAAGCCTCTTGAGCTGTTAGCCAGTATAGATGTCCCCGAATACGTTCTGAAAGTATGCTATTTGATTCCTTCAATGATGCACGATTTGGAGTCTCTTCTCTCTGCCAGTCAGCTCCATGAAGAGACTGCATTGCCTGCTGTTCATATACCAAAGGTTGAACTCTTTCTTATGATCGATCAAGTGTTTTGATCATAGTTACCTATCATGATCAATATGTATAGTTGTTCTAATTGCATTACCTGGTTGTGATTTAGATTCTAGAGGCACTTGCTACCACTTTGAGCTGTTGCGAGATGTTTCCAATTGAGCGTTTGGAGCTGCTTGGGTATTTGGTGTGGAAGTATACCATGAGCTGCTATCTGCTTCTCAAGTACCTGGAGAAAGCACGAAGGGAAGCTATCTGCAAGGCTCTCATCGGCGGTTTGCAATGCAAAGTCTATACAAATTCGGTGTAGTTCACAAATTGCAGGTAACCCTTCCAATCAATCTCTGGATGTAGATATATCTCCTGTTATGCTTATTCTGGTGATTTTCATTTAGTTAGGGTCTATATGTAGTTCCTTTTTTAGCATTTCTTGCACACCCTGTCATAATTTGCATTTGCTGCTTGAAACGGACCCCTAATTAAAAGGTGCCTCTCCTAAGCGAATTTCAAAAATGCATCGAGGAAGTAATGGTAGGGAAACAATGTGACAAGGGACACAGGTGGATGAACTTTAAAACAATAGCATATTGTGTAGAAGCTCTTGTTGGAGCTTTTTGTGTCGCTGGTGTATTACCAGCCTCTCTTCATGTTATGAGGTGGCTGGGAATGGAATTGGACATTGAGCATTCTCATCTGGCTGATGCCATTAGTCGGGCATTACTGCTACCTTGTACCACTAAATCTGATGATATCAAAGCCCTATAAGCCAAATTTCAATATGAATTCTCGACCAAGGGACTTCAATTAGAGTCTATTACTCGTGCAACAGAACAAGAGACTGGGGTTGGATACGTACCGCCTCTCTTTGTTTATCAAATCTGTAATCACCAGGTGTCGATATCAGTTGACACATGATATGCATCTCAATCTGCTATTGAGGTCCTCTTATCTTTCTCGAGTAATATATTTTTGTGTGCGAGTACCTTTTTCCCTTGCAGATTTATAACATGACGCCAGAAAACTGCACTGAAAGAATTTGCTCCCTCCCTCTGCCAAAGAGATATGTGGGCTTTTTTATTCATCAATTTCTTTCAGTGTTTGCTTGTAAGAATTGCTTGTTGGGCTGAATTTGATCTCTAGTTGCTCTTATTTCTTTCTAACGGCCCATGATTTTACTTACAATGGTTTATGTGAGTTAGAATCAGATGACTTCAATGGTAGCAAGTGTTACAACCTGTGAGAATTTGCGTTAGAACTCGGAGCATCGAACTTGTGAGTTAGAAGTCATAATCTGATAACATTTATGAACAAACTTCAGTGAGACAATGAACATCAAGTAGAACTGCTAGTTTAAGGGTCCTAAGTTTTAGCAAGATGATACAAGTTCGATTCGACCCTCTTTTCGGTTTGCTTTCCAGTTCATTGGGATTGATGGAAAGTTGAGGAAACGTAACCAAGCTAAATGAAAAACCAAAGAAATAGTTTGTTAATGGTTTTCTGTCCATTATATTTTTAGGGTTTCTTTTCTCTTTTGAGTCATGATTGAGATTGATTTCCTTATTGGTTTTGCAGTTAATGCGTTGGTTTACTGAAATAAAATTTAGGATTGTTTGGGGGAGAGTGGGTATTGATCGTTTGTCTTGATTGGGATCTTTGACTTGTAGTTGAGTGTTCATGATCGTGTTTTCTTATAGACAATTTTTGTTTGACCTGATTTAGTTTTTGTTTTTTTTAAAAAAACCAAAACCAAAACCAATAAATATATAAATAAAGAGAATAATGATCCAGCGCCGTTGACCGTTTCTAGCAACAAACGATGATGTTCTCTAAGTTCTCCGGTTCTCTGTTTCTTCGTTATCATTGCCTCACTCACTCTCCCACTGGGTTGCTTGATTGGAACGAAGACCACCGTTCCATCCGTATCCTCATAAATAAATTAGGTTTGGTGATGGGATTTTAATATTGATCAACATCCTTTTTGAGATTTCTATTTAAGTGTGATTTCTATTAAAGTGTTCGGGTTTTTAATAGCCGGTTTATTCTTTTGTTGTGTGTTAGTGATACTAAAAGTTATAACGGTGTGGGTAATACGATTTTTATCAATCTCTTGAAAATTATCAAAGATTTGTTGTGTATGGTTTTCTTGTATCTTACCTTGTTGGAAAATGCTACCTTTTCGGGATGCTTGAAGTTATATGAATCTTTGTTTTTTAGGATTTTTACATATAACCGCTTTAAATCTTAAGAATTACCGTGTAGACAAGATCCATTTGCTACTATAAATGAGGCATGGTACTGGCATCTTTGCTGGACTAGGTGATGTGTTCTTTTCTCATCAGCTGTCTAAGCTATATTTGATATTGTGTTCTTCTGGTTTCGGTGTTGATGTTGTCCTAAAAGTTCATATAGGATTGGTCAACCGTTGTAGAGTCTCTTGGTGTTGATTGTTGTTGTCTTGTTTGTTTGTTTGTGTTTGTGATGTGTGTAGCTATAACGGTTTAGGCAATGCTTATTTGATCCGATATGTTCTCCTGCAAAAGTATTCCCGATTAGTTGATGAGTTTAGGTGTTGATTATATGCTTGATTCTTGATAGACATTTCTACCTTTTGTTTTATGTTTGTAATGGCAACTTGTTTTCGATATAGCACTGCTTGTTTGAAATTTCGGTCTTTGTTCTGTTTTTCATGAATCGGTTGTAGGCATCGCTCGTAGTTGCAATCATTTTCGGACATTGTCGGCCTGATTTGATCTTTTCGATTTGATCTTTTCGGTTCAATTGAAATACTAATTCAAGATCAATTGTAGGATCTGGTGATTATGACATCATGATTAAGATTGTTTGTAGGACCTGGTGATGATCGTCACCTTGATTAAGATTTATGCCTTTTTTACTGCATGTTGGTGATATTTGCAATTGTACTCATCTTTGATAGGGACTTTTTTGTCTGATTTGATTTTGGTTGTCTTGATCCTTACCGTCATTTTTATTCAAATGAGTTTCATCTTTTCGACTTTTCATGTTGTTTTTTGTCGACATGCCAATAGTAATCTAGCAATAAAAAAATTTAGTTGTTAAGGGTGTTGATGATGATTAAGGTTTGAAATGTTATTGATGATTGATTTGTTGTTTGTGATGATGTTTGCGGACTCTGGTTGTTTCCTCGAGAACTGTACTTGATGTGCCGTAGCGAGTAGGTTATGGCATGATGAATGAGGCTACACGCACTGACATAGCTTGCCTGAATTTCATAGCTATTTCATGTGGAAATATTTTGGATTGAGGTGCAATTTTGTTGTTCAAATGAACAATTTGTGCTAGATGATGAAGGAATAGATGGATCAGATGCGAATTTTGTTTCATTTGAGTTTATGGTTGGTTTTCGATTCGAATTCAGATGTGGATCAATGGATTGATGCTAAGATTATGTGTTTTCTAAGAGAAAAATTGAGTTCGGGTTCGATGTGTTGTGTTTTGAAGTCGGATCTGTTGTTGTTTCCTTGATGTGATTGTTAGATCTGGGAATGTTAATCCAAGAATTGGGTTGCATACGTTAGTGTCTTGCTCGATATTATGTGTTGTTTAAGCTGGAAGGTTTGATTTATGCTTGATTGTTGTGCTTTCGAGATAGCTCTTGTGTCTTGTGTATTTCTTGACGTGGTTGTTGGATCAGGGCATGATAGTCTTGGAATGGATTTGTGGACTTTCCTGACTATGTTCGTGGTGTTTTTATCGATTTTTCGTGTATTAGTGTTGGTTTATTAGTCATCTGGCACGATATCGGTTGACTAATTAAGGGATAAAGCATTATGTTATGCTGTATATGTTTGACGATTACTTCATACTAACGTTATTGAGTTGATGTGGCCATACGGTTAAAATGCACAGTGGTTTAGATATCTTAGAATAGGTGGTTCAATGATATTTCATTGTTTTGTCTTCTTTTCGAAAAAATTACCGTGATATCATTTAACTAAATTAATTTCGATCAAGTACCCCACTATCTTTTTTTCTTCTTCTCTAGGGTACCAATTGCCTTTTTTTTTTTTTTTTTTAAGATTGTTTTTCCAAAAAGTATCAATTTTTTTATTTTTAAAAAATTTGAATTTTGCATTTTTATTGCAATTTCAATCTCGTGTTTTTGGAATGTTTCCTACCAACATTCGGTCGACAATTTCTTGCATAATCTAATGTTGTCGTCTTCTTCCGCAGTTTATTACATATTCATCAGACTCGATCAATCATTGATCTCGATCAAGCTAAAAAAATGGATTCGGTTGATTTGTTGTTTTGTGTAAATTTAATTTCGAAACGTTGCCATTGTTTTTTCAAAAATAATCTCCGAAACGTATCAATTGCTTTTCATCGTCGTTGTGAGTTTGTCGTCGTCGTTATCATCAGTTCGTCGTCATCGTCATGAGTTCTTTGTCATAGGGTGTTAGTCGTCCTCAGTTCGTCGTCGTTGTCGTCGTGCGTTCATCATCGTCGTTGATTTTATGTTGGATGTAATAATCATATTGGGGAAAATGAACTTTTAATAGATTATGGGTACGTGATAAGATTAAAATTAGAATGGGATATTCTTAGATAATTTAAGTTTGATAGGGGTATTTATAGAGAACTTTCTCCTTTTGTCTTTTGATGATAACCTTGTTTGATAGTTTTTGAACATATTCTTCTCGTCTCAGTCTTTGCTTTGTTAGACTTATGAAAAATTAGTTGTTTTTTTCTATAAGATTGGCGACTTATGAAAACATATTCCTAAATGACATTACATGGCGATAAACTCATCGTGATCTATGATTACTTTATTTCTTTTGTAATAGCTCATCATTCTTGATTTAGATTAATGATGTCTTGGCCTGAAAGTTAGAATGGCTAAACTGATGGTCTGTAGCATAAACGTGAAAAAAAGAGGCGAAGCTATTTAATTTAGTGATAAAGGCCATATTCATTGTTGTGTAAGGCATTGGCATCGACAAAGCGGATTTGGTGTTAATTGCTATATAGATTTAGATTTATTGATGATTAGTTACAGGGATTTAATTATTGATGTAAGGCATCTAATGTAAGGCATTGGCATCGACAAGGCCATATTCATTCTTGATAAAGGCGAAGCTATTTAATTATTGATGATTAGTTACAGGGATTTGGTGTTAATTGCTGGATAGATTTAGATTTTGGTTATTCTTATCCTTCATGATTTGGTGTTTGTGATCTTTGTGAGTAGTTATTGTTTATGATCCTTTGTGATTAGTTACAGTTATGTGATCCGAACAAAGCTCACTGCCTTGCATTGCTTTTGTGAACATATAATTTTAAGTTAGTATTATGATGCTTGATTGATAGGTAGGGTGTTGGTGTTGGTGTTGGTGTTGATGAGATGCTCTGCTCTATTGAAAAATAATTGACGAATGATTTAAGAAATTTGTTGAGTGTTGCCTTGGTCGAGATCTTTTTATTTTTATTTTTTATGCGTTTATGAAAATATATAGTAATTTGTTTATATATGATACGCTATGATTCATATGTCGAGCGATAGGGACCAAATTTACAACAATAGACAGTCACTGGTCGGAAAATTTAATCGCAGCGGTCTCACCACATGCCACATACCACATACCACGTATTAACCGGGATCAGCATCCAGTGTCGACTTACTAGCTTCTGGGCACCTGATGCATTGAAACAGTGATGGTTAGTCTGTGACACAAGTAAATGGAAAAAGAATGCTTGCTGGTACCTGATAAGAAAATGATAGAAGCATAACAGCAGCAGAATAGCACATCAGCAATAGCCTAAGTTAGACCCATGTCTTGGATAAATCTCGGCAGCGAATTCCTGGAGTTCCTGATTCTGATGTCTCGTACACTTTCCCCCACAAAAAAACCTGTCAATACATGATTACAATCAAATAAGAGAATCATCCAAGCAGAGAGATTTTGGCTAGGAGCGGAGATGATTAAAACTACAGGAACTGCAATTACTGCGATAAAAGATCTGGACGAATTCTTGCTCCAAAATGAGGTACATGACCAGGGATCCCCCAGAATTCTTCAGATACCCTGCAAAACACCTCAAAGGAACACTCGCAGAAGAATCGAATAAGCGTAAGGAAAATGGAAACCTTTCATGCCCATGGAACCCCCAACGCACCATTAGAACGAAATAGCTGAATACTCAACTCAGGTCAACGATGAACGGGAATAGGTGGGCTGAGAAAAATTTTTGTTGACAGAAGACGAGATAAATTTTTACAAGGTACAATTTGTTACAACAATATGAAATTACAATAGCCACTGAGCATATCCCCTTGTAAACTTCCTCATTATGGCTCAGTACCCAGACTAGTTGCTGCATGCTTCGACATCCAACATCATTTCCACGAATGATTGCTTATAGCCAAAATCAAAACAACGATAAGGATCGGGGATTCTTCACCTTTCCATCAGCTTTACAATTCCCCGCCACCGCCCTCGACAATTTATGTGCTTCCACATTTATTCCCACAGAACTTTAAAGAATATCATACATGAAACTATATGATCTAGCCCTTGTAACCCATTGCTACTACAGGAATCCTGACCCTGTGCCCTCTGTTCCCTTTCAATATGACTTCCCCGAAGCTGTATGAACCCGTCACTGATCGAACAGTAAGGGTCACGAAAAACTTCCTGGAGGCACCAGGTGGAAGTGTTATTGACGTTGGATTAACTGAGATGGTAATGGCTGGCGCCATTGTAGCAGAAATCGTGTAACTTTCTTCCTCAGCAACGTTGGTGACTGTTCTTGTGACTGTTCGGGTCTCCACCAGATGTGACACGGTGATAGACGGGGTGTTGAGATTGGATGGATGACCTAGGGTGTAGTTACAAGGCAAGCTTGTATAGTTACGAATCTCGTGAGCGTCGATTCCCGGAGTAGTGCACAAGAATCCCAAGTAATCCGAGAAGGCTGCAACACGAAATGGTATGATATAATGTTGTATCACAACTTTCACTTTCAGTTTATCAGATATGCAAAAGTCCACGAATTACAGTTCAGAAGATAAGACACAGAATTGAAACCAAGGAGAGAACCTGCATCAAAGATGAGACCAGGATCCAGGGCAGCACTGGGGTTCACGTGACCACTCCCATAATCGAATGGTGTAGCAGCTCCCAGGGTCATGGCTTGTGATTCTGAATATTGCTGTGCTAGGAGCGGTTTTCCTGCTCTGTCCAGGGTGCTTGACGTCGTCATGAGAGCTGATTTGATGGCAGCAGGACTCCACTTAGGGTGTTGTTGCTTTATGAGGGCGGCTATTCCAGCAATATGTGGTGCAGCCATGCTTGTTCCAGATATCATAGCAAATCCTTCTCCTGGATAGATAAAATTAACTATCCCGCTTACTTATCTTCTCTCATACAATGATCTCTTGAAGCAATTTTTGGAAAGAAACCCAAGAAACTTCATATGATTTTGCCATTCAGTATAGTGCAATGAAGTATGGGTGTAGTAAGGTGCTTTGGGTCGATAAAGAGGAAGAAGAAATTCGAGTATATCAAGAGGATTTCAGTCAAGACATTAGTATGTGTACCTACGTAGTTCGGCTCATCTGTTCCATTAGGAGCCCATGCAGCCCAAATAAGAGAACCAGGTGCCAAAATATCAGGCTTGAGAAGATCTGCATCTTGGAAGCTGTAGTCTTTTATATCTGGCCCTCTAGCAGAGAATAACGCTACTTGCGGAGCTGACTTGTAGAGTCTAGGCATCAATCCGTCGTCAATCCGACCAAAACTTTTGAAGCTTGTCACTCTTCCAGTCCAATCTCTTGAGGTCGAGGTATTGTAATAGTCTATCAGATCCTGATTACAACACAGACAAAATTTTGACAATTTATAACACAACTATTAATTTGGAGCAGAAACAATCTTTAGTTCCATGTTCTTATGAGGAGATAAAATCAAAATAGTTACCAATGACTTGCTGACGTCTGTGATGAGGATTCCAGGAACTCTGGTAGGGACAGGATCATATTTTGTACCAGGCGTGACATTTTCCACAGCAAGTACAAAGCCAATAGCACCAAGTGTTCTAGCTGTTTCAGAGACTTTCTTGATTGATGCGGTACCGACGACAAAATTGAAGGAGTAGCCACAAAGTAGAACATTTCCTTGAACCAGATTCTTGTTCAGAACTTCTGGTCTTTGACAGTCCGAAGGGCTGAATCTCCTGACGGATGGATCCAATAGTACATCATTGGCAGCAACAAGTTTATAGGTTAAGTTTCCATGAGTGGAAGCTGCAATGGACCATAACATAAAATATTCAGCAATAAACAGTAATATTTTAAGCTGCTCGAACTTCATCTGAAGAAATATACAACCCTTCCTAAAGGAAAAACAAAAGAACAAAATCCATACTTCCGAGTTATGCAAGATTGATTAAAAGACTATTAATTCACCCTTTCCAGCTTCCCTCAACTCATACTAAGCACTGACACCAACAGAGCTCGGAGGGAATACGAAAGAAAGATAAAAAGAAACCTACGCGAGAGTCCTATTCCAGGAAGTATTTTGCCATTTCCTAGAATCAGATGATTTTTATATCTGCGATCATCGACTGCAGCAGCTACAGATGTTATCCATGGACTATAAGATAACATGGTCTTAGGAAAAGGGCCTCCATTTCCAGCTGCCTGGGCAACGAAAATACCAGCCTTGACAGCAGAGAGTAATGAGGCATCAAAAGGATTCAAAAAGGTTGTCTTTGTTGCTGCAGGCGGACTATTCGGTCCAACTGAAAGGTTGATGATGTCTACGCCATCTTGAACCGCCTGTAAAGCATGAGAATATAAGACAACTGTGATAAGCCACCAAAAAAAGCATAATTCCCTAAAGCAGAGTGTTCAGTTTGATCGAAAAATAAGCTAAAAGGAGAATAGCATGTAATGGGTTTCTTCAAGTCAGGTTTCTTATTTACCTGCTCAATTGCAGCAACCACATCTGCCACGAAACCTCCAAAAAGACGGTAAAGGGCCTTGTAAACGGCAATTCTGGAACAGAAACATTGCTTAGATTACAGGAAATGAGAAAAAGGAGAAAAGAGAAGTAAAAGTCAGTATGCTCAGTACCTGGCCCGAGGAGCCATCCCACTTGCCTTCCCAAACTCATATCCGTGCAACCTCACGAGAATTCCATTGTTACCAGCAGCAATAGCTGCTGTATGACTGTGAAACACCACAACATAATCATTAGACAGAAGTAAATGGAAAGTAAATGAAGAACGGAATCTATTCCAGTTAAACTATTTATGAGGGTCATTGACTCCGCCATGTTCTAGACCAACTTTGTGAAGCATTTTTGGGTATGAAACATTCAGATTACACGGCATCACAATGATAAAACATTGTCCAAACCAAAATTGAATAGGCTCAATGTGAAAATATTGGATATCATGGAATGCAATAACATAATCCCCAAGAGCAAAGATTTCATAGAGTGATATCAACTAACTCAAAGGATATGAAGAAGTGGCAGAAATAGTGGGTGGTGGATCAAAGATAAAAGCAAAGCGCATCATCTCATAGAATCATGAAGAGCCTAACCTTCCATGTCCATCACCATCCAACGGAGAAGCATAATCAACAGAAGGGTTGAATGCTCCAGCAGCTATCGCAGCTCGTGCAAAATGTTGTGCTCCAATTATTTTCCCATTACAAAAACTTCCCTTTGAGTCAGGATCAAGTTCACATTTTCCTTTGTACTTCTCAATGTGTCCATATGGCTCCGAGTCGTGTGTAGCAAAGCTTGGGTGTATTGGATAAATCCCCGAGTCCACAAACCCTATTATAATGTCCTCCCCTGCCTTGTCATGGCCGCCTCCGGTCGGCCACACTTCAGTTGGAAGCCCCAAAAACTGTGGGGTGTGTGTTGTAAGCCTCCTCACCTTCCAATCTCGTTCCACAGACTTCACGCCCGGGGCTCGTCTAAGGACTTCTGCCTACTACAAATAGTAGAACTATGAGGTATTGGAACTAATGAAAAATATGAGCACGGATAGCACCTCAGCTAAAAAATACAAAAATTGCTGCTTAAGATAAAGGGAGAGCAAAGCATCACAAGGTGTCACCTGTTCAGGAGAAACATGAACTGCAAAGCCATTTAAAAGATGCTTATAGCTGTATAACTTCTCATATGAATCGCGTTCAAAGAGCATATCAAGAAGCATATCATGTCTGTTTTCTAGGTGGCCTGCATAAGACTTGACTGCATCTCTGGAAAATACAATTGAGGAAAGGAGTAAGCAACTGAAGAGCAAACTTCTGACAAGAAAAGCTCAAATGAGGAAACAATTTCAACCAAAGAGCCAAGATATTCTAATAACTGAATTACACTATAGAAGAAATCTTCAACTAAAGATGTAAGTTTTCGCCTTCGCCATAATCGGTGCAAAGAGGCCATAGCTTCTAACAACGCAACAGAGCAAATTACAATCACCTGTTCAGATCAACCTTCTCATCAGAATCAACAGCAGTAGCTTCCAAACCATCAATACCACCACTGTAACTAATAGAAGGCTCTCCTTCAAGAGTCACTATATAGACCTCAGCCTCCACTTGAGCCACCACATGAGCAAACAGCATCACCACCAAGACAGGAACCCCAAATCCCAACTCCTTCATCTTCCTAGATCCTCAACAATTACAACCGAACCTAAAAAAACACCATTTCATATCAAACAATCGAAACAACAATATCACACAGCATTACATTCTCACATCAGATCCACACACGTGAAACCCTACAACAATAACGAAAGCCCAAGAAATCCCGTTAGGGCAGAGTATGAGAAGGGCGATGCATGCAGTCTTACTCCTGTTACGAACAACAACAGAAACGCTTTCACACGCAGGAACCCTGGAGAAAAGAAAAATCTCAATGACCCATTAAAGAACACAACACAAACAGATATGGGCAATTGCAAAAGCAACTTGAAAAGCAGGAAATCATTACAATGAAGAAAGGAATCGAAAACCCAGAAGCCAAAAAGCAACAAAGCCAAGATTTTGCTCACCCCCAACAGCAAAAGTTTCCACCTTTGCTTTGCTTGCTGCCCACTACACTGTTGATTCTTCAATTCCAGAACAGAACCTTTTCAGGTGAAGGGACAGTGAACAATGTGGATAGGGTGAAGCAGATGCCAAGGAAAAACATAAGGTCAGTGAAATGAAACGAAGAAGAGTGAGCGAGTAAGTGAATCAATGAAAAGTGGTTAGGGTTTTTATTGAAAACCGTACTAGCGAAATGAGCAAACACAAAGCAAAGAGAACATGGAGGGGTCACAAACTCATCTTCATATGATCCTATCTATATCAGTGCATTGATATTTGTTTCGTTCACAGAAATCTAAGATTGTGAGAGGTTCTAATAGGGCTGTATCTATGAGTGTACACGAGGTTTCACCTAATAAAGGTCGAGTTTTGACGGTTCTGTAGACCTCCTGGTCAGGAAACATGTATCCATAATTTTAAAATATATTTCTTGAAATATTTTATTTTTATTTTTAATGATGTTATAAAAATATGTGTTGTTATAAAAATTTTGAAATGAAAAAAATATGTGTTATACTACTAAAATACTAAAAAAAATGAGAGTGAAATAAAGCAAGGTAGATGTAAACTTGTAAAGCTATTTCCGCGTTATGGGTTGTTGCTTGATCTGTAAAGAGAAGGATGATACGTCAGTGTCGATTATATGATGAAATCGACCGTCTATCAAAAACTAAAACAGTTAGTTTGGAGATCTGACTATCTCTGTTTCTTTGTCCTCCTCCTTTCTATTTTGTCCGTACAAGTTGGAGAGCAAACAAGCATCAAACTGTTGTACACGTTAAAGTATCGATTGAGGTCCTATTTTGCTCATCCCTTTTATACTACCTCCGTCACAAAAAAATATTATAACATATTGACTTGGAATATATATTAATACAAAGTTTGATACGTATATAACAACGATCTAATGTAATTTTTTATAAATTTATCGTGAAACATTCATGATAATATAAATTATGTGTTTCAATCTAATACATGTTACGCGACAATTAAATGTGATTCGGTATGAAAATGAGATTTATATTCCTACGTATTAAATAATATAAAATACATAAATATTGTAAGAATTATAGTATTAAAAAAATATATATATGGATGGTTCTACTTCCAAGATTTTGTCACAATTTTATTTGGACGACTCTCACATGTGGAGGTGGATCGTTTATTAGACCAAAAATACTTGTGTTGTTTGGTTATTTATTATTATTTTTTCATCTAAAAAATCTGAAAAAATAATAATTTAAAATCCTATTAAAAAAATAAATCGTAAAACTTTTTTAATAAAAATAATCCATACAAATTATACATATAAAAAATCCAATAAAAAAATAAAACCGACCCCTAAATCCTTATACATATCGAACGATCCGGATCCCAATTACACGTCCTCCCAACTCCAATCCTTCCATCTGGAAAGGATCTCATTCCTTCACATGTTTCCCATTTCATCCATCCCGGAAGAGTTCGAGCCTTTTTTTTTTTTTTTTTATAAAAGGAATAGTTCGAGCTTATTTGAGTGTCAAATGTTTTTTTTTCTCCCTAGTAAAATTTCCAAGGAAAAGGGAAAATATGAGATGGGCCCACATCCACATTTCATGCTCCAAGCTACTCCCATGAACTCCCCAGGTAAGACCAAAACGAATTGGATGTGATTAATCTACTGCTGTCGAGCTCCTTCCCTCCAGGATGACACGTATTTAATATATTTTGTTTTTGTTTTTAATTATATATAAAATAATTTAAAATTATATTTTAATTTATATTATTAATATCTTATAATAATTTTATAAAAACTATATTTAATCGTATTAAATTAAATCTTAAAATATACATAATTGTAATTTAATTGAAATAGGGATAACATAATCCAACAAATTTATGTTATTGTTTTCTCTTGTGGATTAGAATGGGTGTGATGATGACAAATACTTCCCCCCCCCTCTCACGGAAAGAGAAGCATTTTGATTTTATATTTATATTGATGTAAATTTTATCATACGTATAATGACGATCAAATATAATTTTTTCGTAAAACATCAATGATTATATAAGTTAGGTATTTCAACTTAATACATATTACGGAACAATCAGACGTGTTTTTATATGAAAACAAGATTTATATTTTTTTATATAAAATAATACAAAATACGTATGTGTTTTATTTTTCGTGGGACGAAAAAAGTACGTTATTAAATCTTAAATTATGAGAATCTCAAAGGAATAGGAATCAATCAGATCAACCAATAATTATTGTACTCTCTCCTTCTCATTTTAATTGTAATCATTTGATCCGATATATACTTTTATGTATTTATGAATTTTGATGAAAAAAAACTAATGTGATATAAGTGAGATTTAAGAAAGAGAATAATAACAGAGGAGGAGGAGAAAATAGATGATACGATAGTTTGATTATATTATTATAAATTGATTATTAAATAAAAAATAAAAAATTATAATAAATTAAAGTTAAGAAAAATATTATAATTAAATTGGACGGAGAGAATAACACGGTATGTATATTTTCATTTCTATTTTGTTTTGATGTAATTGTCCATTGTCTAAATGTTGTGTGTCACTCTATAGAAGTTTCTTTCAAATCGACTATGATTTTGGACGACAATCATTGATAAAGCATCCGTGACTCATGGAAAATTGATGATTAAGATCAAGAGTTCTCAGTAACTGAAAAATTCCCATATGTAGCAAGTTTTGACATTTAGTTAGAGCGTAGCATTTATCCATCATAGTTCATTGCTAAATTAACACGTTTCTGGTAGCTACGCTAGCCCACCCCTACAGGTATGCTGCAGCAAGCAGCACTTCATCACAGTGCCCACAAAAATCTAGCCAAACAAACCAAGTTGATTCCCATTTCCCCCACACTATTCATTTTTCAATCCTTGTAACGTTGAATATACTTTTTCCAAGTTTTTCCCCACTTTTTTTTCTCCATTATCAAGACACCCTTTTCAATTTTCATGTTAAAAGTCCACTAATCTCCTGTTTATGATGATTAATCCTATATCAAAAACTGGCGCTTTGTCTGTTTTGGGATTCCTATTAGGTTTTTGCCCTTTTGGGTTTTTGGGATTTAGTGGTGGGAGAGGAGCTGTTGTGAACCGGTGATGGTCTAGGGTTTTGGGCAGTTGGGTTCTGTGTATGAGGTGAGTTCTCTATCTGGGTTTTTGATTGTAGGGTTTTTGGAGAAAGGCTTGTGCTTGCTTGCCCTTTATGGATTTTGGGTTTTTGGTTGATGGGTTGCTTGTTGGTTCTTCAGAAGTTGACTTTGGATGCTTGGATTTGGGGTTTTGGTGTTTCTTGGATTGGAAAGATGTGGTTTTGCTTGACTTTTTGATTTTGGGTCATTTGGTTTCATGTTGGGTGATGGCCTGAGTATCTTCTATCTTGATTGATGGTTTGTGCTAATGGGTTTAGAATGATGGTGGTTGATGGTGCTATGTGGTTGGGTCACCTGAGCTAACTGGTTGGAGTTGAAAGAAAGAGGAGGAGCTTGGGTTGTTTTCTGAGCATGTTGTGACTTAGCACAGCATTCGCTATGTGGGAATCCACGGGTTGCATTCTGGTGTTTTGTTGACTTGATTTCAGGGTTGTATCTGTGTAGAGTTCTATTGTTTTTGTTCTGTAGAATTCATAATCCCCACTGAGTTGGTTTTTCTCGCTACTGCAGTGTCCCTGCTGCTAAATTGTTTGGTTAGGACCAAGGCATAAAACTTCATCGGGCTGTTGTAGGACTTGACTTCATGAATGCATGTATTTGAGAGTAGTTTGTCAAGTGTCAACTTTATATATAATGTGCTTCATAATCTTGTGTTGTAAATCTGATGGTCATCGTTGGGCATTCAGACCTTATACTGAGGCATGGTTTGTTTTAAGTGGATATTCGAAGGTAGAAAATTGCGTATACGTCTTCTTATGGTACCAGAGGATGTTACGCATTTTCTTTTTTCTTTTTTTCTTTTTTTTTGAAAGACCAGAGGAAGTTACACTGGCTGGTCTCTTATGCGGTTTAAATTGATTTGATGAACAAAACTTCGATTGCTAAAGCTAATTGAGATTATTGCCCCTCTTCCGTCCCTTCTTCATTCCTGTTGGTTCTCCGTAGTTTTGTTCACCAACCTTCGTTTTGCTGCAGGGTGATGCCTAAATTCTCTTCTTGGTTCTTCACCTTCGTTGTCTCTCATCCACGAAATGGCAACTGAAAGCCTCATTAGGCCAATAGAAGCACGCCAAAAGTGGCCCTCTCGCAAGGCTGCTGCAGCATATGCATCATCATCTTCCAGTACAGTTGATGATGCACGCCAAAGGTATCGTAGTGGGAAGACTAGTATTCCTGACAGAAGTGGAAGTGCGCCCCCAACTGTGGAGGGTTCTATTGCTGCAATGGAGAACCTCATGAGGAGCTCAGGTATCAAAGGCAATCTTATGGTTTAAAATTATCAGAGATGATGGACTTTTTTATAGTTTAAGCATATCATGCAGTATCTGATGTTGCTGGTGGTGGTGGTACCTGGAGATCAGCTTCTTTTAGCAGCGATGTCTCCTTGCATCTGTCTCAAGGAACCCTTCCTACGCACGAGGAGGAATCTGAGGATGATAGATCACCTCGACAGGTTTCTGATCATTCTTCAGATGCCTTATCTAAGAATGAGTCATCCCCATTGGTTGTTGAAGATAAAAGCATTGCAGAACCAACATGGGTATACTTCATTCCTGTTTCATCTCTCTGCCTCTTGTGTCTCTGTTAATGTGCCTTTGAATACGACCACCACACTGCCACAAGACAACATCCCTATAAAACCTACAGCGATTTGTCGTCGGTCTTATGATTTTCTTATGGTGGTGGTTGTTTTTGCATGTTTATAGTTATTTGATATTTCTATCCAATATCTTGAAGCAAGTTGCGAACTTTCCAGGAAGACTTATCCTGCGTGTCATGCGAGTGTGATCCATCCGAGACCATACAGCATTCGCAAATTGGTGAAGTTGAAAAAAGTGACATTGATGTCATATCTAAACATGATCCAGCAGTTGTTGAATCAAAAGCAGCAGGATCCGGTTTCCATACGGGGGATGTAGCATCAGCGTCAGATGTTGATGCCTCGGCTGCCACTGCTTCAAGATCGCAGTCTCATGATAGAATTGAGGAGACTTCAATTAGTGGTGAGTTTGGTGACACAGGCAGTTTACGATCTGGAATAAGGGCTCTAAGAATATCTGTTCCGTCTGACGTGGGAAGCGAAAGAGGTCGAGAAGATAGGCATAGTGTTCATCCCAGTAATGTTGATCACCATAACACCCAACACCAAACAAATTTTCAGTACCAAGGATCTCTTCCTCAGATGGTTCCACAAAGCATTGGCAATTCATACAATGGAATTGGTCCTGTTTCGCATGGAGGGAAGTTCTCAACAATGGAAGTCCAGCCTGTGCTTCAATCATCTGGATTTACTTCCCCACACTATGCTGCTTCTGCGGCGGCCTTTATGCATTCAGCTAATCCTTATTACTGTCCTGTGCAATCTCCCGGCTTCATGTATTCTCCACAGTATGGTTTAGGGGGATATGCTCTCAGTGTCGCTTATCCACCTCAGTTTTTAGCAGGATACTCTCCTCATAACACTTTATCTTATGACGTTTCTGGCGCTCACCATTATGGAGTTGGAACATCCGGAGTTTCATCTGGCGGAGCTGTTGATTTGCAGCAGCTCAGCAAATTCTACGGACCGCCTGGAGGTGCACAACCTCCTCTTATTGATCCCCACATGCAATTTCAACCACCTTTTCCGGATTTCTATAACGTTTCAGGTCAAGTGAACCAGAAAGGCGGTGTAATGGGAGCCCAGGTTAGTACTTTAAGCTCCTATAAGGGCACTCATTTTCCCTCTTTTTCACCTGATTATGGATCTAAACATCAGGCAACTGGTGTACAGTTGAATTTAGTCCAGAGAAGAGGGGGATTTGTGCATACACCTAGATCGACTCACGGGAGTTCTGGACTGCCTGAACCATTGATTCCTGGTGATGGTTTTGCCGGAGGACGAAGTGAACCAGCTTTTTCCCCAGGTTCTGGTAGGAACTCAAGAATCCATGCTAGTTCTGCTGGTCATAGGATATTTGAGAGCTCGAGCTCTCCAAGGACACATAATATCCTTGAAGAACTCAAATCTGGTAAAGGTCGAAGATTTGAGCTGTCCAATATTGCAGGACATGTGGTTGAACTGAGGCAAGTTCTTCTTTCGTTTTTGTTTTTCTTTTTTCACTTTCAAGTAGACACTCGAAGTAAAGCTCTGTTCATGAACATAAGTCATTTGTAATCTCCCCCAACTTCAGTGTTGATCAACACGGGAGTCGATTCATTCAACAGAAGTTGGAACACTGTAGCAGCGATATGAAAGCATCCGTCTTTGCTGAAGTTCTACCTCACGCATCTAAGTTGATGACAGATGTATTTGGAAACTATGTTATACAAAAGGTGAGCAATGCAAATTTTTCCTTCTTTTTTATTTTTCCTACTTATTTTTTATTTTTTGCCTGTCATCAAAGTATCAGCTATAAACATAACTTCGCTTTTGTCTCATTTGTACGTGATATTGCAGTTTTTTGAGTATGGAACCCCTGAACAGAGAAAAGAACTAGCAAACAAGCTCAAGGGCCAGATCTCGTCTTTAAGCATGCAGATGTATGGTTGTCGCGTGATCCAAAAGGTATCGTTTCATCACACATATTATCCGCAAGTAACGTTCTGGAGCGATGAGCGCCGAAAATTTTAACAACCTCCTTGCAGTCAGCATTGCAAGTCCTGTTAATATTGTCATCAGCTGAGACACTGATCTGCCTGTGCAGGCATTGGATGTTATTGAGGTTGATCAGAAAGCAGAGCTTGTTCGAGAACTAGACGGGCATGTTGTGAGATGCGTACATGATCAAAACGGGAACCATGTTGTTCAGAAATGTATTGAAAGTATTCCCATCGAGAAGGTTGATTTCATAATCTACGCTTTCCGTGGGGAAGTTGCAAACCTTTCCATGCATCCCTATGGTTGCCGTGTCATACAGGTGATAGTGCTTGGTCTCTTTATCGGCCTTGTATACCTTAATTCCCTTTTGGCTGAAATTTGGATTGCTTTATTGGCAGAGAGTTCTTGACAGGTGCGCCAACGAAGCGCAGAGTCGGTTTCTGGTAGACGAGATCCTGGAATGTGTTTGCACACTAGCACAGGACCAATATGGCAATTATGTTACACAGGTTGGTCCTCTATTATGACTAATTATGTCATTTCGGATTTGCTGGTGAGAAGACAATTTTTGCATCATATATTATCCAAGGGTAAAAGCTTCTGCTTGGGATATCTTTGACAAATCCGATTATTGGATATGTGACATCACAGATGCAAAATTTGTTGGTCGGAGAAGAATGGTTTTAGACCATACGAATTATCTGCGTGATACTAGTAGATATTGAGTAATCTGAAACTTGCCGAGTTTGAAATGGTAGAACTTTCCCTATACAGTGCTATTCCTTTGGCTGTGTTGTGCTTATATTTTCTGCGATGAGTTCACCTTGGTCTTGTAGCATGTGCTGGAGAAGGGACAGCGCAACGAGAGAAGCCAGATTATCAGAAAATTATCTGGACAAGTCGTTCAAATGAGCCAGCACAAGTTTGCATCAAATGTTGTCGAGAAATGCTTGGAGTATGGCGATGCAGCAGGAAGGGAACTCCTGATTGGAGAGATCATTGGTAAAGACGATGGGAACGATAACTTATTGGTAAGTTCACAAACAACGGCACACCAAATGAAATAGTTCTTGACAATTCAACATTCGTCTGAATCTGCTTATCAGGGATTTTCCAAATTGGTGTCTTACCATGTTTTGTTTTGGCAAACAGATAATGATGAAAGACCAGTATGCTAATTATGTGGTACAGAAGATCCTAGAGAAGTGTAGTGAAAATCAGCGGGATCTGTTGCTTGGTCGCGTACGAGGGTATCTTCATGCTTTGAGGAAGTATACTTATGGGAAGCATATTGTGTCCCGTTTCGAGCAACTATATGGAGAAGGTATGTTTGATGGTGCTCGTTTCATTATTACTCCAAGTAGAGTATGAAGCGATACTGGAAGAGCTGCTTGTGTCTCCCAGCGATACTGGAAGAGCTGCTTGTGTCTCCCAGTCCACTTCTGACTTCACCAACTCATGTTTGCGTTTTACAGAAATGGAAGCATCGGGATCATGATCAGAATGACGGTTGTGTCGAGTGATCCAAACCCAACAGCAAGCCGCCATTGAAGATTGCCGAATGCAGTCTTATGGAAGGCATGAAAGGGAGCAATCCTGCTTCTCTGGCTTGACGATTTCGATTGCTTAGATTTAGTCCAACGTCAGGGATACTGGATTTGCCATGTTTGGCAAAACTGTAGTGTATAGGAAGTGTGTTTGCTTAGATTGTAGAAGAATGTACATGATGTTAGATTAGATTTCGGATAGTTAAGTTTTTAGCCATTTGGATTGTCCTTCGTCTGCTTTTGTATAACATTGTTTCCTTTGCTTTGATTTGTGCGAACAAAATAATACCCGTCGCCCTCAATTAGATTACTCAAGATCTATCTTCTTCTTTTTTTCGGTTTTTCTATTGGAGATCAAAATAAATTCCCAAGTTATAAGTTATAGTGTAGTTGATATTAGGGAAATGTGATATGTTGTTGTAGTATCTCACTGGATTAAAAATCTCACTGACAAACGAAAATTGGACTGTTATTATCAGTGGGTTTTCAATGCTCGTTTTTCATGAAAGTGGTTTTATAGCAAGTAAAATGTTGTAAAAACATCGAACCGCCCTCGATATTATTCCTCATGTAATGAGTCGCGGACTATGTAATACACATGAACAAACAATAATGTGGAGGAGGATTTGAAAAAGTTAAAGACCAGCTAGTTAAATTGATTAAATTAAATCAATCCTAATTATTAATCATTGATTAAAAAATACATGTATTTTCCTCATGCAATTTTTTTTCTTAACTGTAAAAGAAAAAAAAAAGAAGAGAAAAGAAGATCAATGTCCATTAAACCATTAAACACACGTTAAATCTAACGGTTAAGAATAACCAACATGGATGAACAGTTCTACCCTTTCTCCCACCACCGACGCCGGCGGCTCCGTCAACTTATCCTTTGATTCTCGTTTCCTGATTCATCAATGGCGGATTTTCTGTTCAAATTTCAATGTAAATCGATTTGGCTTGGTGAAAGTTGTTTCTACAATTTGACCACCTCGACATTGAGCGTGAGGAGAAATGTTGGATTTGAGCTTGAGTTGCGATTTGTGTACTTGATTAGGGTTTGGGTGACGAAACGAAAACCCTAGCAGGTGACGGTGCGTTCAACATTCTCTTCTCTCGTTTGTCTTCTATGTTTTTGAACCGGCTGGTTACTATTGGTGTCTGCCTTGGTTGTGTGGTTAGTGATGGTGTTGCTTGCATTGCATTGGCATGCACGATGATGTCGATTTGACGACATTGGTGTTGGTGTTGCGTGCATTGCTTTCGCTTGATTGATATGAGGCGACATGGACGCTCGAAGAATTAGGGTTTCTAGGGTTATGTATTCGAGTAACTGATTTTATTAAAAACTTAAACGAATGGTAGAACGTCTTCAATAATATTTAGCATCTTAACACTCAATGAATAGGATATTTAGCTTAAACGTGCCTGAAGTGTGGAGGAAAAATAATATCCTGAGAGATGAGAATGTGGTCATTAATAACTGAATAGGATATTTTAGAGGTGGAAATTACTTTGTGAATGTTGATTAAGAATGATTTGGTTAAGTTGGTACCGGTAAAGATCTCTGACTGAAGAAATCTCTGGACATCAGATGCTTATTGTTTAAAGTTATAAAAATCAATATCAATTAGAGAAATAGAAAACAAATAACAAAAAACGAAATCATTTTACAAATCGGTGTGTAGGAGCAGGTCATGGTTGTTTTTGTTGCATTTTTGGATGTCGGCTGAAGTACGCTAGGCCGTGGACGATCTCTATGTTGTAAGAATGCTACTTGATTGAAGGTAAGCTTTATGCATCAAAAAGATTCAATGGACCAATTAGCTACTTTTAGTTCTGAACTCTTGATCATATTCCTTTTGCTTTCCATATTGCATGTGTTATGCATGTGTTGTATATCCCTTGAGCGTTGAGACGAATCTCAAGTACTTGCTTTTGCATTTAAGCTAGCATGTGCATTGACATGGAAAAGTTGGCGCTAGTTGCTGGGATGTAGGTAACAAATTTATGATTTTTCCCCTGAAAAGATATTCCAAACTTGTGGTGGTTTTACAGCATACCACGCTATTTTGAGCAGTATCTCATTGTGGAGTCGTTCCGAACATCCCTAGATCAATCTGAAGCATATGTCGAATATTCATCTACAGCACACCACGCTATTTTGAAACGTATGTCGAATATTCATCTACTACTTTTTTTTATATACCAAAAATATGAAACCCATGAAATTTCTGTTATAGTTTTACTTTGTTGGATTTTGAGTCAAGTTTAACTTTGTTGTTCCAATTACTCAAGGTAAGAGATATAACCTCAATTAAATTGTTTTCTAATAGTCAAGCTTCCTCGCGTGAAAGAGTACGTTATGATATCTTCTTTGGTGAGTTCTGCTTTTGCACTCTATCCAATTTTATATGACCATTTTTCATGTCGATGAGTACACGGAATGGTTATTAAGAATTTTCTCTTGACGATGTTGCAGAGTCTTTAACTTAAAGTGTGGTGCTCCAGCTTCTATGAATCTCTGTTTTCATTCGTTTGAGTTCTACCTTCCAATAACAGATCAAGTAGTCCTCTGTTTTTGATAGTAAGACTTCTATCTCCGTTTACATTCGTTCTGGTTTTATCTCATTCACCTGGATTGCCATTTGAAAGTTGGTCTATATCTTACAAGGTTAAGGTATCCGTTTGGATATGATCTTTGTCTAACCCTGTCTAACCCTGATACATGTGTCTTTGACTCGGATATCCTCTTAAGTTTCTAAGTTCTACTTACATGTGTCAACTCTGTACCTTCAGAAACTAAAAGTTTTTTTTTTTCCTACTGAAGTCGTTTCCCTCTGTTTTGTCGCAAGGGGTATTTACGCTATCTTCCAAGCTTTGCCTCCGTGCATGTTGAATGTCTTGAGTCTTCCATAAAACATGACGACGATGAGGATCGCTTTACCCTGGTTACTCCACTTACCAGCGAACCCGTAATATTTGTCTGTGCAACTGCCTTGAGGATGCAACCGAAGTTCACAGCTATAGCCGGTTGAGAAACCAACATTTCCGTATGCACTGCAAATTACTTTCAGTCATAAGTTAGAATGGCAAGGTAGTGAAGAAATATAGGAGTATTCAATATTTACTTCAACTTTGGATCTTTCTCTCTTGCCTTGCATTTAAATGTTACTTATGTTCTTCAGCAGGTGCTATTTAATCGAAGCGCTCACCTGATAACCTCCACCACAATATTCAGTACGTTGAAGTTGAGAGGATCTTCTACCATGCTTCTCCTCTCTGTTATGCAAATCGTTATCACGAAGATGACCAGGTAACCAAGCTGTGAGAACAGAATGTTGTCCATGATCCGTTTACTCATTGCCATTTGATTACCGTAGTCGGCTTGAAGTGCATGATCTTCATTGTATTGAGGAAGCAAGAAAGATGTGTAGGGAGGCAGGTACCTGTCTATGATTTCAAGCAACATGGTTTTTGTTACAAAGAAGATCATAGCAGGGAAGGACAAATCGGAAACAATACTGAGAAAGGAAAAGAGTCTGACATCATCACGACGAACAAAACCAAGACAGCAGGAGCAACAGCCGCTAAGTTGACGACGGTTTCACCAGTATGTCTTGCGTTGATGACCTGAAACAGTGACCCGACGAACTTTTGATACCCGTTCATCCCATCCATCAGACCGGAATTCGAATCCATTGCACAGAACAAGATCATCTGCAGCCCAATGAACCCAAAGACAGTCAGAAGCAGAAGCCTCGACTGCATACTGGGAAGCAAGTGAGCGTACCCGATCTTGCTCACTTCACTTTTCTGAAGATAGTCAAACTCATGCTTCCGCACAAATTTCCCACAGAACCAGATAAAAAACCTGAGGCATGACGGGTACAATGTGTTTCCGACCAGGAGCTGGGGCAGGATGATAAGGAGGAGGCCTGAGTTGTTGCTGAAGATGGTCATGTTTTCGTTGTTTGGGGTGAATCCGCAGCTGGAGAAGCTGGAGACGACAGTGAATATGGCATAGGTGATTGTATTCAACCCCTTCTTTTCCAGCACCTCCCTTGCACTTGCAACCACCCTCATGTAAGCCAACACCAACGCCACCCCAAAGAAGTGGAATACTACAAGGTAAATGAGGATGAGAAGGACGAGGAGTTTGAGGGAATTGTATTTGAGAATTTGAGCTTCTTGGTTTTCAGTTTTATGTTGGTTCCAGGATTCTTCTAACTCGAAATTGTTTCCTGCAATGCCCATCTCTACATGATTCAAGTCATCAGTGGCAGTTTTATCCCGAGAGTCGAATTCTGCTTCAGTTTTGGATTGGCATTGAGAGTAAGATGTGGAAAGATGGAGACCAACCATGGAGAGGAAGACCTCTCCACCAATAAGCATCAAAATGGTCATGACCAGGAGCTGGGTATTGGAGAAAACCTCCATCTCGACTGTGGACATGCTTGAAACCGTAGCGGATGACACGGACATGAATAACAAGTCGAGGTTTCCGGGCACAATGGTTCTCGGCTTCAAAGCCTTGAGGAGCAAAAATCCAACCAAGGAAATGAAAGAGAAATATAAGAGTTGAATGAAGAAAGGGTTGAGGTGAAAAAGAAATCGATGGATAGCTGATGCTGGGTGGCATACGATTGATCTCCATAATGGTCTACAAGGATTCGGGGACTTTCGGTGAGGTATGTAGCAGCTGCACATTTTTATTTTTTTATTTGTGTTTGTTGAATGAAGCAACTGTATTTTCTGGTTGTGAGAAATGTGGGATTATTGTGTTGGGGGTACTTATAGGTCTGTTGGCGAGGGCATTTAGGCCATTTAACAAAGAGATTATAGCACAAAGAAATTGTGTTTTACAAAAAATTTCATATTCTTCCCATTAACCTTAATATTATAACTTGGTTTATTTTGATGTGAGGGATATATGAGTAAAGTACTCCTAAACAATTCCTTTCTTTTATTTTCCTTATATCTCACAAGAATTCATGCAAATCTTTTCCTCTCAACTAATAAGCATGATTCTTTTCCATTCTTCTTTTTTTTTAATCCAACATTTTTATTCCCGTCACATAATATAATCAACAGTTTTATGTGTATATTGAATTTTTGTGGGATTTGATGAAGAAAAAAATATTTTTTTTAGTTAGTGGAATGTAAGTGAGAGTTATGATAGTGACTCAGAGAGAAGAAGAAACGAGAGGGTGGATGTATTGTAACGAATATTGATTTGTTTTGATATTTTTATGTGAAAATATTATTAAATATGATATGTTGATTTTATTTTGAAACGATTCGAATAGAAAAATATAATTTACAATATGAAATAGAGGGAGTAGTTTTTTTTCCCAAACTTATAGAAAATGTGATTTGTTTTGATGTTTTTTATATAAAAATATTATTAAATATGATATATTGATTATATTTTAAGATGATCCAAATAAAAAAATGATTTTACTATAATTCGTTTTTCCCCATTCCTCACCAGCATAGAAATTGAAAATCATTGGACCAAGACATTGAATGTAAGTGGACGATAATAACTCACCAGCATAGAAATTGCAAATCATTGGACCAAGACATTGAATGTAAGTGGATGATAATAATGCAGATTAAAGAAGTCGCAACACAGATGATAATAATTTGCTATAAAATTACGATGCGGTCCACATGAGTGAAAAGGATAAGAAACAGGACAAATGGTCGATGGGCAAAAAAATGCTCATGCATTGAGATAACATTCGAAATATAAGAATACTTTTTTAGATAAAATAAAATATATTATTTTATAGAAATGAATTACGTAATAGAATGTCCGATTCCTATTAAGACAGGGTTGTTTGGTTACCACGATTAACAGATTCGGAACGACGAATACAGAATAAAGTGACAATAATACCCTTGAAAATTCAAGCCTCAATCCAAAACTGGAATACTGTTCATTGTCGCTCTCGCCCAGATTTTGTTCATAAAAACCCTAGCACAACCTGCTAGGCTGCAACTCCTTCCCTCGAGCCGCCGCCAGCATCAATTGAACATTCAATTTCAGGAATGAGTCTCGAAACACAGAAACAACAAGCAGCAACATCCCTCCAGTTATGAAAGCAACAAAAAAAATGAAACACGTACGGGCGACAGGACAAGAAGCTATAGAGAGGATGCAACCGTGAACAATCGGAAAGTGACGGTGAACAATGGACAGAGATTGTGCCGAGGACGAGGTTGTGGAGAGGACAACGACTACCAAGGGCAAGCAACGTCTTTGAAAAAATTTGCATTCCTTTTCCTGGATGAATACCTGATTCCATAGGGGGAGGTCAGGAATCAAAAGGTGGTTTTCAAAATGCTCCATTCCGAATCAAAAGCTGGATTGTCCGTGACATAAGCCAAGATACATGGTCAATCACGTAAATCATTATGTCGTGATATAATTTTTAATTTTCTATCGTGGTGTTATTTTATTTTCTATCATTGTTTTTTCATGGTTATTTTTGTAGCATTCAAAATTCCAGGAGATCGTCACGTCTATGTATAGTACTTGGGGGAGAATGAATGATTTGCATTGTTGTACAAAGAATTGGAGATTGTCATTCTGAGAGCCGATTTGGCAAGGCAGCTCCTGCTATAAAGTCAAGAATACCCCGCGTAAAAGGTCGTTGCTGAGGTGAAAGAGAGTATTACCTCGTGATTCATTATAAAAGTGACTGCTGCAGAGCTTGTAGTTTTTTTGAATTTGATCAAGGGTGTCTATCGTATTACATACCCGTGTTGTAGGATGACTAAACAAATATATCTGTGTAAGTTCTTTTAGATAGTTTATTTGTCTTATGCCAAGAAAATCGAATTTACAGTCCTTAGTAACTTTGTCATGAAATCTAGGTAATTTTTCAAAATAGATGTCAAACTGGGATCGTGATAGCTGAATCAGTGTGCTGACTTCAATTTGAGAAAACAAGCTGCCCTGAATGGAAACCGATGAAAATAATGCATGCTGAGGTCAAACACTTGAAAGATGACTGCGTAGCATTATTGGTATTAAGAATTCAGCAAGACTGTTTACCGAGCAGTTCAGCTAGGTTATTCTGACTATGTGCAAACTACAAGCTACAAAAATAAGGAATACCGTTTTCTTGAAGGTAAAAGACAGAGAAAAGGTGGTGACGGGTGAATTGGCATAAGAAAATAATGAAAAAAATATGTGAAAAATTATGATTTTATATCTAGTCATTTTTGTTTTGAATTCGACCCATTGTTAATGATCTAATTAAAGGAGAACACAAGGCATAGTTGCCATTTGGATATGATACACTGTCATTTTGGATACGGCAAATAATAGTGTGTTTAGCTTTGTTTTGGCCAAAAAAGATACATTATCTGGCCTTTGCTTAAGCCAAATGTTGATTGCAGATTGGCTTGGAAGGAGCAGCTCATCATGCTATTGATTGATTCCTCAAGATGCGGCCCAGTCACGAGCTGACAAGTGGAAAATGAGTTCGCCATGTTTGTTGATATATGGAGCTTCCGTGGTACTGCTTCATCTCCAAATCTCAACTGTCACAGGTTTGTTTATCGTGTAAGTTTATTCTCCAATTATGCAGGTTCCGTGGTCCTAATTGATGGCTTTAATAAAAGATGAAAGAAATGGAACCCAAGACGTCTCTGTATAAGATGAATGAAAGTTCAAATTGATTTTATGACCGTGTTCTTGAGGATCAACATTCACCAGCAGCTGCATCATTGAGCCCGTCATTTATAGAAATGTTAAGAACTCTTTTTTGTTTTGTTTTGATCTGTTTGTTGATCAGATAGGCTTAGAAGCACTTTTCTAACTCAGATGATTATTCATTCAAAGTGCTTATAAACTGGATATTATTGTCATAAGTGGGTTTCATAGTTTGTAACTCACGATTCATTAGTTAAAACAAGTTTGATCAGAACGTTTATTGGCTTCTGGCATTGTTATCAAGGTGTCGCCTAGGCGGTGGTTAGGCGTCAACGCAGTCTATAAAGGCTTAGGCGAATCTTCGCTTTTATTTTAAGGGATCAAGGCGGTTGTTTTGGGTAGAAAGTCGTCGACTTGAGGACAACTTGGTTGAATTTGACGATTTATGTGCAAGATGGGCGTCTCGGCTGTCAAAATTAGAAATTATACTCCCTTCGTTTCATAATATCAACAATACTTATCTATTTATATCGTCCCAGAATATATACAACATATCATATTTAGTAAAATTTTCACATAAAAAAATATCAGAATAATCATCATCTGTTACAATACATCTATTATCTTCTTTCATAATTGATACAATAAACTCCACTATCACCAAAAAAATATTTTTTTTTCATCAAATTACACACAAATTCAACACACATATAAATCTATATGTCGAATTAAACTGTTATATATATTTTGAAACGACGGGAGTAATGTTTTTTTCCTTAAAAACTAGTAAAAGTATAGAACAAGATGGGAAGAGGATATATACAATTCTCTCGATAATCATAGAAATCAAAATGTCTTGAGACATCTTAGTTTTTGCTTTAAAGATCTTTCAATAAGTTGGTATTATGTAAAACTTATGTGTTGTTATTTGTTAACTACTTTGTGATCTTTTGGGATTTGTGTTGATGTTATTTGAAATTATGTTTTCAAATAGAGTGATTATATGTTAGTTGATAAAATATATGTGCATATGTACAAAAGTATGTGTATATAAGATATATAATCGACTTGTTGTCTCACTGACATCTAGTCGTCTAAGCTTCCTAAGAGCCTTCAACCAGCCTTGTTAACTTGATGGCTTAATAACTATGACTTCCGGCAAAAGGCATGATCACCTATAGCTAAACTGTCTTAAGATTGATGTTGGCAAGCCAGTTGTTTGATTTGACAAGCCAACTGTTTGATGTTGCCTCGTGAGTTTTCCACGTGCCTTAAGTTGGGTTTTCACATTGTGCTAGCTAGTTTAGTTAGGCATGTGGTACAAAGTGAGCCCATTGTAGTCCTATAAGCTTTATGCCATTGTAGTTCATTCCAAATCGAAACTTGAAAACACATGTTTATATCATTCTTCTGGTCACTTTTGACTCCTGTGTAGAAACCTTTTAGCTTAAAGCTCTCTCTAATGGGCTGAATATGATGATAATTATGTCCTCAAATTTTACAACTGCTGCCACGCTAGATTAGCATTGATCATAGCTTGTATGGGCATCTGATCTAGGCTAAACCCAACATACCTCAAGAAAAAAGTCAAAAGGGAACGACTTGGATTCAATGCAGTGTTTAAAAGAAATGTGGGGGGAAAGCTAGTTAGGGTTCATAATCCTGTAATGAAAGAGTTGGTAATCAAGCAATTATTGAGTTGGTTAACTGCTACTGAACTTGTCATCAAGCACTTCATTTTCCAATATTATGCAAATGATTCTTGTGTGGTAATGGGATTTTCATAGGAACTTTATGTCGTTTTAGACCTTCTGGTAACATGTATCGTACGTAGGTCTAACCCTGTAGTTAAATGTAGTGTAATTAATCGATTTACACTTGCTGTTGCAGGCATTTGATGTCGTGAACAGAATGGAATGAGATTCTCTTCTACTGGACACATTGACTGCGAAGGTTCTTTTACGGACTATGAAGGATCTGTAATGATCTTTTATTTTCTAAAAATTTCTTTACATATATATGGATAGCGTTTCGTTTTAAACGCAACACTCTCAGATGGATGCGCTTTGTGGTGGCATTTGCTTGTCTTGTTCATCTCATCACAGTTATTCTTTCTGCTCATATGCAAAACGAAATTACAATTGTAAGGAAAATCATCATCTTGATGTCTCTGCAGTGATTACTTCCAATGCAGGAACGAACGGTCGTATCAGGACATCCAGTTTCCAGGAATGATCGGGACAGCGAGCCCCGATGTTCTGAACTAAAGGCTTCTATGTGTAAACCGGATCATCAAGTCTCAGTGATCATGGGCAAGTTTCTTCTGGCACTGCTATCTTGTTTGATTGAGCTTTCTTCTAGTCACTTGTTACTATGTGTTCTGTTCCCTGGCCTTAGTTTACCTTTGTCCGTGAAATATAAGAGCTCTTGCACAGTGTGCACTGATGTGTTCCTTAGCATGATCGATCTCCTCATTATGTCTAGCTCGCTAGGTCTTTGAAAGTATTCAAATTATCAAACACATGATCAGAGCAGGCGCGCTGGAGGAGGAATCAGTGAGACGTACCGCCATAATCATGTAAGTCAATGTCTCATAACAACAATCGACAATCGACGGAAGACATATCAGGATCTTTTTGATTAATTGCAGCTACATGCTTGCAGACTTAACTAAATAGTTTGAATGTATTAGTTTTACTTTTTCTATACAGAACTCATACAGAACCAATCAGTCTCACACAAAATTCATCATATTTATCTCACTCAATCGCGTGGAGACGTTCCATAGATAACACGCAAAAGAAAAGATAATGTAATATTAATCTTTTCTCTTTATATTGATATCAAAATTTAAAGGAGCCTACTTGGTGGTAGGTTGGCAGTTATGAGGCACCTCAAAATATTTTACTAGGTGAAGCACTTAATCGTAAGTCAAGAAACTCTAAATATTTTACCAGCTGAAGTTCTGGACATAAAAAAAAGTACCATTTCAAGTCTGAGATAATAAAATGGAAGATACTAGCTTTACCTTCCCGTCTAGGAGAGAGTGATCATGTGCAAAGATCGAACATATGCAGCGAAATACTGAACAAATCATCGGAAGCGTTTTCCTCGATATCAAAATGCATTGATAATGCCAAGGCAAATTTCCCTTGGCTTTTTCATTTCCCCAAAAAAGGAAAAAAGACAAAAAAAACGTGTGATATTCAAAAAAAAGGATGCGATAGAAGTTGACACTGAAACGCTGGAGCAGCACAGATAAGGTGCAAGAAGAATGGAAGAAACGGCTCCTATATCTTATATTGATTAGACTCAGATTTTGATATGATAAATTATCCTAATTTTTTGGTTTTTTTTATTATTGATTTGCCCTTATTTTTGAGCTCTACCCCAGTGTTTGATTTTCTACAGATTTGTGCTACGCTATTTAAAGAAGAAGTCAGACGTGCATCGTCTAACAAAAACACACAAACGTGGAACTCCAACAGTGCAAACATGCAGACAAACGTGGAAGATGGACAGTGCGGGAGTGCTTTTCGCAACAGTGCAGGGCGTGATTTACTTTTCCGCACGTGATTTCCTTTTTCTCCAATGTCAAGATTATGACTCACATACTCTCCCTTAATCTTGACATAACATTAGATCACGAACACCCATCAAATCTGCTAACGATCCGCTTGATCTTCTCATCGTGCTTCTTCTCTGATTTGCCATCGAATTTCTTCTCACCGCTGCAAGCACTATTCTTCTTAGGTGGAACAGACTTCTTCTTGATCTTCTTCTTAACCTTTTTCTTTGACCTGAGTTGGGTCTACGTCGCCCACCGTTGTTACTTTGTCGCTTGCAATGCCTATTGTCACACTTTCAACACCTTCAAGGTGTTTGATGGATCTCCAAATTTTCTTGACGCAACCCTCACATGATGCTAATATGACGGTCTTCTGTTTTTGTGTTCTCGCGAGCTCCTTTTCCAGTTCCATCACTTTTGTTAAAAGATTTGTTATTAGAGCTTCCTGCTTTTTTCCTATCTTCATGAGTTTTTCCAGCAGATCTTTCTCCTCTTACTCTCTCCTACTGCCTTGGTATGGATGCCATTCATTTCTTCTCCCACGCTAGATCGCTTGTGCCAGATCCATCGACACGAGGTAGATGGATTTGTCTCATCTGTCGTAGGTGGCGAATGACCTGCACCAGCGGCTGACTCTGGTTCTGCTACGCCTGTCTTGAGTGACGCAGACACTGCCACAACGTCTGATTTTTCAAAACTCGTTAGGAGACAGACTAATTTGACTAACTCCAAACTGATCTTGTATAGCCGATTAGGTGTGCGCTTCATCAACATCAACAACTTGTCGTTGTCGTACACCTTCATGACATCTCCCACCATGTTCACCTTGATCTCATTCTTTATCATTTGTCCAAAACTTATGATGTTCGTACTTAACTCGGAATGTAGTATACCAAATGGAGGGTATACTATTCTTCATTTATACACTCGAACACGATCGGTCCTCTACCCATGACCTGAACGATCGTGCCATCGTCAAGCGTTACCTTCCCGGTGATGTTTTCATCTTGTTCTTGCAATATTTCTCGCCATCCTGTTATATGATTGTTGACACCGTTGTCTAGCTACCAGATATCCTTAGTTGATGTCTTCTCCTTGTCATGGTGAAAAACCTTCACCACCCTTTGTTCTCTCGATTATGTGGTGTCTTGCTGTGTCTTCTTCTGAGACACGGAAAACAACAATACTAGCTCATCTGGGGCAACGTGTGTGTTGTTCGTCGTTCCGTCGCTTGATGCGACACTCAGAAGAATAGTGTCTCATCTTCACGCAATTGAAACATTTAATGTGTCTTTTATCACGACTGCTGCTGTCGGTGCCTCCCGCATATTTCTGACGCACTGCATAATTATCATCTCGATCGATCCTTCAGCGTCCTCGTTTACGCCACTGACTTTTACCTCGTCAGTGGATCCGCGTCCCTATTCAGATGACGAAGTTTTCTCAATGCTGTTCCTCTGGGGTGTCTGCTGCTCTTTATGAGTGAATATGAGCTGACTCTCATCACTACTGGTGTTCTCGTGGAGTCGAGGTCTCTCCTCGAATGCATTCAATCGTCATATGGCTTCCTCGAACAAGAATGTCTCAATAACGAAAAATTATTCGATCCCAGCAACGAGTATGTCTGGCACACAGTTGAGTAGTTTCTTGACTAGTGCAGCATCGTCATGATGTTCCCCAAGGCTGAAAAATCTGCTGGACATGTCACTGAGTTTTTCGGCGAACTCGTTAATAGACTCCTGTTATGTTATCCGCAAAGCATCAAATTCACTCTTCAATGTCTGTAATCGAGTTTTTTGACACGATCAGCACCCAGATACCTTGTTTTTAAGCTCTCCCAAATTTTCTTTGTTGTTTTCTTCTTCGCAATCTGAAAAAAATATCTTCAGGGATTGACTGGAGGTTGTACGTATGCGTTTTTTTGTCCTTTCTTGGATCAACCTTCTCTTCCTCTACTGGTTCGATCGCCTCCCAAACTTACTGGGCATCTAGGATGGCTTTCAATTTTATTGCTCGTAGTTAGAAGAGTTCAACATCGAGTAATGGAACGGCATTCTACCGCACTCCTTTGACGCGTGTTGGGGAAGAATAGACATTATTGGATGTTTTTTTAAAAAAATATTTCTTTTTTTTAAAACAAAAACTCTTTTTTTTCCTCTTTCATGCGTACGAAAAATTCTCTTCTTCCATAATAGATAACTGCAAAGATCTCATCTGTCACGAACAATCATTGTCTCCCCCAAGTAGTCCAGGTTTCTCAAATCGGAGACAAATCTCAAATTCAAGCCGATCCTACGAATCGGTTCACAAGGGGGCCCCAACATCAAACGTTGGAAACGCCATGCGAACAAGACGTGTTTGACAACAATGCCGAACGAATACGACGACGAGCGAATGAAGCCGACCTTAACGAACGTCAAAACAAGTCGTTCGAGCCACGACGACTAAGCATCCAACGAAGACCTATTGCACGAGAATTAAAACAAACTCCTACGCCTTATTTTTTTTTCATTACAACTATCCCTGCTGTAATATAGTGGAGAAAGCCATGGTGCTTCCTTACAACAGAGAATATCATGGACATCCTTACCATGGGTTTCTTTATTCTAAATGTCAATCATATGATGGGTTTCTGAATGTCTTTTTTTCTTCCTTAATTCTTTTCTGTTCATTTCAAACCAAAAAAAAAAAACCGACCACGCCTTCACACCGCCCTCTCCCTTCTTCCTCCCAGCTTCTCCTCGTCCGCCCTCTCCAGTTCCTCCTTCGAAATTACCTTAGTCTCCTCCCTCAGCGCCTCAATCTCCGACTCCAGCTCTTCGATCTTCCTCTCCGCGTCAGCCTTCGACTGCAAGAGACAGATTCGCTTTCGAGAGCGAGTCGTTCTCGAATTCTAGGTCTTCGTTTCTCCGATTCGATTCGTGGTTCTTGGTCTCGAGGGACTCGATCTTCGCGAGGAGGTGATCGAGGTCTTCGGTCGGTCTTTCCTCTTTTTCCTCACAGATCTGGGATCGAGGTGGGTATTGATGACGGTGGCGACGAGCGACGGGATCGAGGTTCGATCTGCCTCTGGCTGTCGTCGGCGGTGCGTGAGCTTGGAGCGACGGTGGTGCGGCGGCTCTCCAGATCCTTCTTCGAGTCACGGCAGCGGCTCGATCTCTGGGGCGGCTGTGGCTCACGGCTGCGCGGATCTGGTGTTCGGCTGTGTGCGCGTTGGTGGTGTGGCGATGTTGGAAATCGGCTCCCTGCGGCGTCTGCGGGTCGGTCTACCTCCGTGAAGGTTGCTGGTGGCCGGATGGGAGTGGCTGGTTGGATCTTGGCTGTGCTCTGTTCACGGGATCCAAGGGTTCTCGTGCTCGATCGACAAGATGAGGCTGACCGTTGTCCGTGCCGCGCCCTCGCCGTCGATCGTGGCGATGAGGCTAATGGTGAGTCCGCTGGTTAGCTCTCGACCTGCCTTCCTGCCTCCGCCTCGCTTTCCGGCACCGCCGCCGGCCTGTCCTGGTCTCCAGCCACGTCGCCGTCTGGCCGTCTAGCTGTGGTCTTCGCCGATGGACCTCACCAGCTCTGATACCAAATGTTGGTTACACTCAGAGTTTTGGTGGGACAAAAGTGTCCCAATTTTTTGGGTTTTTTCTTTGTTATTCATCTGTCGTGATCTTTGAGCTCTAAAGCTTGGTTTTTTTTTTTTTTTTTTTACAGATTTGTGTTACTTTATTTAAAGAGGAAATCGGAGTGCATCTTCTGACAAAAACACACAAAAACGTGTTTGTACAACGTAGAACTCAACAGTGCGAGGTGCAGCGTGGAAGATGTGGGCCTGCTTTTGCAACAGGCGTGATTTATTTTTGCGCGCGTTATCTCTTCTTCTTGTAAATACATAGGAAGACACAAACAAATCTGTGTAACAAGGCAATCAGAGCTGAGACAAGATGGAAGTGGAGAAAGTGCTTCGCATGAACGGTGGAACTCGACGGACAAGCTATGCTGCCAACTCCATACTCCACGTAACGCCCTTTCTCAATATGTATCGCAAAAAATAGTCATGATTCTTTTGTTATTATTTCTGGACAGTCGCATTCTATACTGTTTCAAAGAAGGATGTTGTCTGTATGAGAGCTTGCTTGTTTCAATGAAGCAGGATCTATATATAAAATCATCATGGATGATGGTTGATTTTCTTTACCAAATAAGAAAAGATTCTGTGGAATCTTCTATAGTCATGATTCCATGAAATAGAATACTCCATGGAATCTTCAGTTTTTATAAGAAAAATCAACCAAGATGTTGGAGTGTTGGCAACAATTATGATGTATGGTAGTGTCAGATATATATATATATGTTAAATGTTACAACATGATATCAGAACGGATAAATAATGAGTTTAAATTCTGTCACTCACATTTGTCGTTGTGTTTGTATGTAGTAGTATTCATTTCGCAATTGGTTTGTGTTGGGTGTCCACACTTTGGATCCATCCATTCGGATTTTGGTAGAGTTAGTTAAAAGTATCTACAAATATTGGACTGTTATCAGGGCTACTATTGAAGTTTTTTATGCCAAACATCTTAACAGAGGATCACGTCCATGAAGGGAAGAGAACTCCTAAAAGAAAGTATCAAGAGGATGTACACCACCTTGTTACCAAATCGTTTCGTCATGGCCGACTTGGGATGCTCCACTGGGCCAAATTCTCTGATGATGGTAAAGGAGGTTATCGACATGGTTGATGTATTGAGTCGTGACTTGAACCGACCTGCACCTGAATTCAGAGTGTTCTTAAACGATCTGCCAAGAAATGATTTCCGCTCCCTCAGGAAGGCCTTGCCGAACTTTCATAAGATGATTGAGGAAGAGAAAGGAACTGAATTCGGGCCTTGCCTCGTCTCTGTTATTCCGAAGTTGTTTTACAGAAGGCTGTTACCGAGCAAAGCAGTGTATCTTTTCTTTTTTTCTTAATTACGCCAGGAGAGTTTTTAATTCCCAGAATAACTAATTCTCTATTTTGACGAGTTCTCTTTTATGGCTATCATCTTTTGGTTTATGGTTAGACAGTGTAATGCTGTTGGATGGTGTCGATGTCGAGAACCTTTAGTTTCACCACTGACTCCACCTGCTCCATCAGCGTGTGCAACTCCCTCAGCCTGAAATGTACCCAGAATAGAACTCAATATCACAATAAGAAACATGCCGTCCAGCAACTGATGCTGTAAGTCAGTTGCAGAGCGGAAAATACTGAAGAACAGGGTAATCAGAAAATGTCAAATCTTGGATGTCTTTCTGAAATTGTACCTTGCGACCTCAGCACGCCTTTTGGCTTGCTCGGCGATCTCAGAAAGTTCCCTGTAATTGCCTTTCTCAGGGAAGAGATTGGAACTGGTTTCTGGTGGTTTCAGTCCATGCAAAGTCCTTTGAGCAAGAGCCCATTGAGCTTCCCTTTCCTCTTTTCCATAGTCTTTTTTGGTGGTGAACGCAGTCTGCATCATGATAAAACGATTGACGAATCACGTAAGAATACAGAACTAAAAATGCAATGCAGTTTGGAATCCGAATTGATCTCAAAGATGACACTGAACTTCATCCGCAAAATGACTCCTACAATGTGCTTTACACAAATTTTCAATGAATTTATAATATTTTTTTAAGATTTGGTAGAAGGCTAAAGCATCAGGTTGTGATGCAAATTGCCCTCAAGATTGAGTTCATCGTCACATACAGGCAGACAGGCAGGAGCTTTGTAGGAGGTGGTTAGGGAGGAAACCACGGACCTGAGTAGAATACACATATGAACTGAGTCCAACTGTTAATCCAAAAGCCTAAGCTTATGGGTTATGGGTTTCTCATATATTTATTCAACTCTTTCTGTTTCTCCACGGTCGATGTGAGTAAACCTGCTCACACATATCTCAACAATTTATAGAACGGACATTTTATAGAAAGCATACCTTGTTCTCGAACAGATTCTGCCATGCCTGTCCACTTAAGGCGTAGCGAAAGTGGCATTGTTCTCAAATATCTGACGCCAAAGTGGCGCTGCAGCACACACAAGGGTTCCATTAGAACCAGAGTCGGTTTTTAGCTGATCTAGTTTAAGCAGAACTAGAACAGAAGCGATT
Source organism: Drosera capensis (assembly GCA_001925005.1). Lineage (NCBI taxonomy): Eukaryota > Viridiplantae > Streptophyta > Magnoliopsida > Caryophyllales > Droseraceae > Drosera > Drosera capensis. The sequence continues at coordinate 68,286 of LIEC01011759.1, forward strand.
TCCTACCAGAAGTCCGTCTCGTGCATTGCCCAGAAGAAAATGACGTTCATCAATCCCAAATAACCTCCTACAACAATGCCAGTGGCCCACATTAAATCATGATGCGGCCCACATGAGTGAAAAGGATAAGAAACAGGACAAATGGTCGCGGGAAAAAATGCTCATGCATTGAGATAACATTTGAAATATAAAAATGATTTTTGAGATAAAATAGAATATATTATTTTATAGAAATGAATTACGTCTTATTAAAGACATGTTTGTTTGGTTAACACGATTAACAGATTCGGAATGACGAATACAGAATAAAGTGAAAATAATACCCTTGAAAATCCAAGCCTCAATCCCAAACTGGATTACTGTTCATTGTCTCTCTCTCTCACCCAGATTTTGTTCGGTAAAACCCTAGCACAACCTGCTAGGCTGCAACTCCTCCCTTCAAGCCACCGCCAGCATCAATTGAACATTCAATTTCAGGAATGAGTCTCGAAACACAGAAACAACAAGCAGCAACATCCCTCCAGTTATGAAAGCAACAAAACATAAAATAAAAAATGAAACACGTACGGGCGGCAGGACATGAAGCTATAGAGAGGATGCAACCGTGAACATTCGGAAAGTGACGGTGAACAATGGACAGAGATTATGACTACCAAGGGCAAGCAACGTCTCTGAAAAAATTTGCGTTCCTTTTCCTGGATGAATACCTGATTCCATAGGGGGGAGGTCAGGAATCAAAAAGGTGGTTTTCAAAGGAATGTGATTCCTGCCTTAATGTTCCATTCCGAATCAAAAGTGCAACCAAATATGATTTGGTATATTCACCCAGAATCAATGAATCCATTCCTGCTCTCATTCGGCCAAACCAAACGGGGCATTAGTGTTGATGTTTGTGGGAAAGCCAATATTGTGGACTTGGCAATTTGGGCACGAGGACGGAGCTGTTGTTTTTTATGTCCAAAGACAGGCGTCTTTCGATTATTCTAAGACGCGATATAATGGGTTCAAGGTACTGGAGCAAAGGCAGAGCAGTGAGCCAAGCAAAAAAAGGGTCATCGGGAGGATTAAAAATCGTTGGGTTATTCTGAGAGCCGATTTGGCCAGGCAGCTCCTGCTATAAAGTCAAGAATACCCCGCGTAAAAGGATGCTGGTGGGTAAGAGAGTATTACGGAATGTTGATCAAACTTTTATTTGTATTTTGAAACTAATATTTTTTTTAAAAAAAAAACTAATAAAAGTATAAAACAAGATGGGAACATGATATTTATAATTTTCACGATAATCTTTGAGACATGTTAGTTTTTGCTTTGAAGATCTTTCAATAAGTTGTTATTATGTGAAACTTTTGTGTTGTTATTTGCTAACTATTTTGTTATCGTATGAGATTCGTGTTGATATTATTTGAAATTATGTTTTCAAATAAAATGATTATGTGTTAGTTGTTAAAATATTTGTGCACATGTATAAAAATATATGTATAGTTGACTTATCGTCTTGCTGACATCTAGTCGTCTAAGCTTCCTAAGACCCTTCGACCAGCCTTGCTAACTTGATGGCTTAATAACTATGACTTCTGGCAAAAGGCATGAGCACCTATCGCTAAACTGTCTTAAATTTGATGTTGGCAAGCCAACTGTTTGATGTTGACAAGCCAACTGTTTGATGTTGACATGCGAGTTTCCACGTGCCATAGATAACACGCAAAAGAAAAGATAATGTACTTGGGGTGGTAGGTTGACAGTTATGAGGCACCTCAAAATATTTTACTAAGTGAAGCACTTAATCGTAAGTCAAGAAACTCTAAATATTTTACCAGACATAAAAAACTACCATCTCAAGTCTGAGATAGTAAAATGGAAGATATTAGCTTTACCTTCCCGTCTAGGAGAGAGTGATCATGTGCAAAGATCGAACATATGCAGCGAAACACTGAACAAATCATTGGAAGCGTTTTCCTCGATATCAAAATGCATTGCTAATGCCAAGGCAAATTTTGTTATTTCCGAGGCTCCCCCCTCGCAAACATTTTGTCGACAAAATTGCCCTTGTCTCTCAGCTTCCTTTGTAGTGATCAAAATTTCCCTTGGCTTTTTCCTTTCCTTAAAAAAAAAAAAGGAAAATCGACCACAAAAAAAAAAAAAAACACACACACACACACACAAAAACGTGTGATATTCTCAAAAAGGATGTGATAGAAGTTGACACTGGAACGCTGGAGCAGCACAGATAAGGTGCAAGAAGAAAGGAAGAAACTGCTCCTGTATCTTGTTCTTATAAATACTTAGGAAGACCCAAACAAATCTGTGTAACAGGGCTATCAGAGCTGAGACAAGATGCAAATAGAGAAAGTGCTTCGCATGAACGGTGGAACTCGAGGGACAAGCTATGCTGCCAACTCCATACACCAGGTAACGCTCCTTCTCAATATGTATCGCAAAAAATAATCATGATTCTTTTGTAATTATTTCTGGACCGTCGCATTCTATATTGTTTCAAAGAAGGATGATGTCTGTATGAGAGCTTGCTTGTTTCAATGAAGCAGGATCTATATATAAAATCATCATTGATGATGGTTGATTTTTTTTTACCAAGTAAGAAAAGATTCTGTGGATTCTTCTATACTCATGATTCCATGAAATAGAATACTCCATGGAATCTTCAGTTTTTATAAAAAAAAACTCAACCAAGATGTCGGAGTGTTGGCAACAATGATCATGTATGGTAGTATTCAATTCGCAATTGGTTTGTGTTGGGTGTCCACACTTCCGATCCATCCATTCGGATTTCGGTAGAGATAGTTAAAAGCATCTACAAATATTGGACTGTTATCGGGGCTACTATTGAAGTTTTTTATTCCAAACATCTTAACAGAGGATCGCGTCCATGAAGGGAAGAGAACTCCTAAAAGAAAGTATCAAGAGGATGTACATCACCTTGTTACCAAATCGTTTCGTCATGGCCGACTTGGGATGCTCTACTGGGTCAAATTCTCTGATAATGGTAAAGGAGGTTATCGACATGGTTGATGTATTGAGTCGTGATTTGAACCGACCTGCACCTGAATTCAGAGTGTTCTTAAACGATCTGCCAAGAAATGATTTCCGCTCCCTCACGAAGGCCTTGCCGAACTTTCATAAGATGATTGAGGAAGAGAAAGGAACTGAATTCGGGCCTTGCCTCGTCTCTGTTATTCCGAAGTCGTTTTACAGAAGGCTGTTACCGAGCAAATCAGTGAACTTCTTTCACTCTTGTTACAGTAACCATTATCTCTCCCAGGTCTGTTTATATCAAGCGAACATAAAATCATCTTGCAGTTCATTTCTAGAGCCTTGTTTTGATAACATATTGCCTTCCCTGGCATGCGTATGGGGAGCTTCTATAGTGTACTCAAGAGGAAAAAGAAATACAGAAAATATAAAATACAGATGATCCCAAACATACACTAAAAGTTTCGTGCCACTACAGGTACCAGACGAGTTGGTGAACGCCGATGGAGAGCCATTGAATAAGGGCAACATATACATCGCGAAAACAAGCCCTCCTGATGTGTGGAAGGCATACTATGCACAGTTCAAAAGCGATTTCACTTCATTCTTGATGCTACGTTCGAAAGAGATGGTGCCGGGAGGCTGCATGGTCTTGACATTAGTAGGCAGCAGGAGAAGTGATGATCCTGATGATGTATTTGAGTTCATTGGCATCACCCTCCATGATATGGTCTCCCAGGTATACACAGTATCACATATATGATCGTTTTACTTTTACGAGTTATTGGGACTTACTTGTTGTGACGAACCTCTCAGGGATTGATTGATGAGGCGAAATTGGACTCGTTCAACATCCCATATTATACTCCGACGGCCAAGGAAGTGAAAGAACTCATTAATGACGAAGGTTCGTTTATTCTCGACGGGCTACAAACTTTTGGCATAGAATGGGGCGCTGGTTGTGATTGTCCAAGTCTTGGTGCAAGGGCGCGATACTTCTCCCACACAATCAGAGCAGTGGCTGAGCCTATGCTTGCGAGTCAGTTCGGAGAGCAAGCCATGGATGAATTCTTCTCTAGGTTTACAGCAACTGCTGCGAGTTTCATGGCTTCTAGGAAGATGGAAACTTTCAACATTGTTGTTGCCTTGAGAAGGAAAAACTCGGAGTCTTGTTCAGATTTGTGAGTGGCATATGTTCAATGTCTTTCGTCTCGTGTTCTCTACACCCGTCTCAAAATGATCAGTTGTAATCAGACGTGTTATTGTTTGTAGAGATAGATCATTTTAGCTATCAACTTTCCTTTAGCAGTTGTCTTATATGTGTAGAGGTCAGTGTGACGATATGTTAGTCAACTTGTATGGATATCATTTCAAGTGCACACATCAAAATCATACATAGACCCCAATGCTGTGCTCATAACCGTTGTCACATCAACCAAACACCATGGCTAAGCAATAGCATGTGATCGAAGGATACCTTCAATCATTTACCGTATTAATTCGGTTAACAAAGCTGGATTAACATATTAACCTGGTTAATAAAACTGATTTGCCGACAACTTATCGACACATCGAAGCTTAAATTACATAAAATTAATACTCTTTCTGTCCCACTGTAGATGGGATCAAATTATTTGCATATACAAGTTGAATACCTCACGTTTAAAAGTAAATACAGCCACATGCGAAGATGCAATCAGCCATTCTTGGGATAATAACACTTGCCACGACTCCATAGGTATCTCAAAAAAATAAACCCGAGTTAAGAGTTGGAAAACAACTCATGGGGCTATATGCATATGCACTTGTTGGTCCCTGCGTCCTCATGATCATACGATGACCATATCCTTTATAGCATTGTAGACGTGGCGGCTGCGACTTAATGACCAAGAAATCACACCTATATATGGAAGCAGAGAACATCAATCGGTGCAACACCAACAGAAGAAGAAGGGCCGAAACGGAAAAACAAGAGTGTGAAATCAGCAGAACTTGTTTAAAAGTTTCCTCGAGATACGATGGAAGTAGAGCAAGTGCTTGACATGAACAGCGGAATACACAAGACAAGCTACGCATCCAGCTCCACGCTTCAGGTCTCTTTATTTCCATAATACAGTGAGCATTTTTGAGAACTTATAGTCAAGGGTCTGATTTCTTTCGGCAAAGAAAAGAATGCAGTTATTATTCCTTGTCCAAACGATCAACAGCGATCGCTACTCTCTCACATATGTATGGTCTATAAGTACTGTGCATTAAAGTCAACGGGCAATGTCAAGAAAGAAAACCATCCTGCTTTAATCTACACCTACGCTATACCTCGGCTTCGAGATATAAGACCAATCACTAACTATTTCTTGCAACGCAACCACATAGCACATTATATTTCCTAGACCTGTTCCATCTATTTCAACTCGAGTCATGACATAAACTTCAAGTCCCAGATTAATCTCAAGGTACGCCTAGCAGACTGCAGACCGCTGCTTGACAAAAAAGCAAGATTACTACATATTCACCTAGATGGATGCCTGGAACCAATCTATGCCTAGTCCCCGTCTTTCGGCCTCAGCACTAGTGCAATTTTGTAACATAGCAAAGAGCAAAATATGATATGATTATTTTCAGAACTAGATATAGACAAAGAAAGAAAGCAGTGCCTAACAGCATTCATCATCAGTTGTGCCTAACAGCATTCATCATCAGTTCAGAAATTAAAAGCATAGTGAGCTATGACATTACGTTGGTGAAAAAGAAGAATCAGCATACCTCTACATGCAGATAAGACTAGCCGACCGACGCTTTCTCCCCTAGGTTTCGTAGCACCCATCACATTGTTGGAGCACACTACTCATGCTCTGGAGAGGAATCTCGGTCAGCCAATCTGGCAGTAGTGTTCTTCCTGCACTCTAGGTTCATCATAGCAAATAAGGTTATCAATCTATCATCAACATTTCTTCATAGATTGATACACAGTATCACACTGCATCAAAAGAGCATGTGTTACCTGATTCGATCTTGAATGGGCGGCCGAAGAACTGATCAATAACTGAACTCGTAGTTTACAGGTTCCTCACTTCCATAGTTCCGTGATCAGGTAGGCTGATCACAGTAACACAGTATAGTTGGCAAATATGAATTGATTAAATGACAAATTACAAGTTACAGTGCATACTCTTACAAGCAACAGTATAGATGAATATAGATCCAGTACATCGGGAGTGATACGTGAATGAAACACTTGAATGGGAAATTTTAGATAAGCTACCCTATTTATAAACTTAGATAATTCAATAAATACAGTGGCCCTTCATGTTAGGTGTCACATTTCCATTGGATGGTGTCATCACTTGATACACTTGACATGAGTGATATGATGAGGTAACTTCATAAAAGAGTTTCTTCATTTTATCAAGTTCAACCTCTACTCTTATTGGTTAACCTTCAAAGAAACAACCAAATCCATAAAAATATTTAAGGATGCACTAATTCATCATGGTTATTGCACAGCAAAGAAAAACTTCAGAACTTTAATCAATTCGCAACCACCTTGGAGCCAATCGTTGAGTTTGGTTGAGTTTCACAAGAACATAACGAAATTGCAGCTTATTACAGAGACTCATCGTGTTTGACCCGTCACAGATACAGTATAACATATACACAGAACAAAATATATTATACTACAGCTACAAGGACTTTCTATCATCATCTGCTACAGTAACCTACTCAATAATTGGCCAAAACTCAGTTAGGGATTACTAATTCCACAAAACCAGAAAAAAAAAAATGCTATAACAACCCAGGAAGAATGTTTCGTATTGGATAAGAGTTGGCAGGAAAGCCCTGTGACATGTTTGTGAGATAAGAGTTGGCTCTCTGCTGTTTCAAAAATAAAAATGGCAATTCTTTTTCTCTCTTCCCCTTGAAGTTCCATGTTGAATCCATAAAATCTGCTCGCAATTTCAACAAGTAGTCATTGCAACTCAAACAATCAAAATGAAATATGGCTTCTGATGTTAGGAATGGAACTGTCTTGGATGAGTGTCAGCCAAAGACCTTTCAGAACGATCTCCACAAGTTCCCATGTATACCACACACATAACAAGCGAATATCAGAGCGAAAAAATAAGGATACTATTCAGTCAAAAAAAATTGTATTGAATGATGAAAAACAATCAGATGCCTGCCCAGGATATCACTACGCGACACCTGTACAGCACTGGCCTTCCAAGGTCATTCTCATATACCCGAAACTCAATCTTCTCTAACAGTTAAGAATTAGTGAGCACCTAATCACACACACTATATGTTGGTGATCTTCGTAGTCCCTCCCCTCCCTCGATCGTGATTACTTTCTATGGTTACTTTACAATCCAGCACTTGCGACTCAACACCATCTCCGACTTCCTTTACAATCGCCGTTTCCGTACGATGGCTCGATCGAGTTGTCGGCGGCCGGAGACTTAAGCGACGGGCGGCGCGGCGTCAAAGCTAGGGTTTCGAGGAGCGGATACGCGGCGGAGAGGAAGTGGAGGAGATCTGGGCAGTGTTATCGTTGGCACTCATTCCGTGTAACCTCTGCTTTCACACTCCACTCACCGGTGTGTGCAATAGTATACTCTCTCGGTGGGCGATGTTAGGCGTCAACGCAGTCTATAAAAGGTTAGGGAATCTTCGTTTTATTTTAAGGGATCAAGACGGTTGTTTTGGGTAGAAAGTCGTCTTGGGGGCAATTTGGTTGATTTTTGACGATTTATGTTCAATATGGACGTCTTGATTGTCAAAATTAAAAATTATATTCCCTCGTTTTATATATAAACAATACTTATTTATTTAGATCGTTCTAAAATATTTACAATATATCATATTTAATAATCTTTTTATATTAAAAAAATATCAAAACAACCATCATCTGTTATGATACATTCATTTTTTTTCTTTCACAATTACTCCAATAAACTCCACTATCAAAATGTGTAGCAACTTCATCTATTGTCCCTCCAAGAAAAACGATAGATGATCGGGATCATTTTTATGTGAATTTAATCATTTGTTATTCAACATTTGTTATGAAAAATATATTACATATGGTTATTTTTATATTTCATGATCAAATTATCGAAACAAGACTATGCTACAGTGATCCAAGAACAAACAAGCCCATTCAGAGACCCAATCCAGCAAAGCCCTACCCCGGTCCAACTATTTAGACCCAAAACAATTTAAGCCCAATGGTCACCACCCCTCCTCCTCCTTCATTTTCAGCCCAACGTCAAGTCACCAAAGGAGGATCACGCCAAGTTTTCAGAAGCACGCGCAGCTACAGCCGCAAACCACGATCGCCGCCATTCAGCCACCAACGCACAACAGTCCAGCAACAAATATTGAAGAAATCGTGCACAGTCAACAAATGAAGCATTACGCCAAATAAGTCGAGCAAATGGCGCAGCACAAAATGCATCATGCGCAGCCAACCAACATCTATCATATTCAATCAAGGGTGATTTGATGACACCCTTGATTGACGAATCCATCTATGAAAGGAGAGGGAAAAAAAGGCGACGGATAACAAGCAATTACACTGTAAAACTAACACCTAACACAAAATCATTTGACAAGGCGTGAGGTGCTGTGGCTGTAAGGCGTGGCTGGGCAGACGGCGAGCTGGGGCGGCTGCGGCTGGTGGCTTGGGACGGAGGTGAGGTGTTGCGATTGAGCGGCGTGTGGTGACTGTTCCGGCGCGGTGGTTGCTGGGCAAAGAAGAGGAGAGGCCGCGGCAGTTTGGGAAAAGGAGGTTGCGGCGGTTTGGGAGAAGGAGAAGAAGGAAGGAAGGAGAAAACTTAGGGTTTTGGTTGGGCTTTAGGCCCAACAATGAGCCCTGGTCCATTAATCATTTCATTGGGCCTAACAGTTACACTCGGCTTAATTCAAATTGGTGTATTTTATTTTTATTATTTCATGTTATTTGGTTTATTGAATAATATGTTTTGTTCTTCAAATATTAATATCATAAACTAAATTTCAAAAGATTAAGGTGAAGAATTGCTAAATTCATCAATATGTATTATTATTAAGTTATAATTAATATAGCTCATGATTTAGTGGTTATTACGCTCCTAATGTTTTTATAAGATTGATAACCTTTTGAATGATATTTGTTGTACAATTGAGACCGAAAGGAGATATTCTATAAACACTCAAAGTGATAAACACTCGATTAATTTGATATAGAAATATATAACTTGATACATGCAGCAGTTATAGACATAGATATCACATTTCTATGTTGAAAACTAAAAGGATTTCACAAAAGTTAATGCATTAACGTTTTCCTAAATTCAAATTAGAAATAATATGGGTTGTTAAACAATAATAATGTTAATATTGCTCGAGAAAGAATATTAATGGTTTCAGAAAATCATGTTGTTAAATGAGAATATAAGTCATAGTAATAATAATATTACGTTGAAATGAATTTACAAACCTAACCCTTAATCATTTCTCACTCATTCTATTTAATCTGTATTAATTAGATAATCATCAATTATTTCATCGTCTACATAAAGTAAGAATAACATAATTTCAGTAATTGGTTGCACAATGCATGTGGGTTCGACAATTCGATATTTATCTATCAATTATTACGCAATCAATGCATTTGATGTTTACCAATTGAAAATTACATTGGTCAGAAAACTTCGAAATGATATAAGAAAAAAGAGATCTCGTCGATGAGACATGAGATTCCTAGAAGAATTATAATTGACAAAACAATGAAGGTAATTACTGCAGGAGAATTTTTGCCCTCAAAACCCCAGAAATACTAATTCTCTACTTCGACGAGTTCTTCTTTATCGCGGTCGTCTTTTGGTTTATGGTTATTAGACAGTGTAATGCTGTTGGATGGTGTCATGTCGAGACCCTTTAGTTTCACCACCTACTCCACGTGCCCCTTCAGCGTGTGCAACTCCCTCAGCCTGAAATGTACCCCAGAATAGAACTCAATATCACAATAAGAAACATGCCGTCCAGGAACTGATGCTATAAGTCAGTTGCAGAGCGGAAAATACAGAAGAACAGAGTAATCAGAAAATGTCAAATCTTGGATATCTTTCTGAAATTGTACCTTGCGACCTCAGCAACTGTCACAGGTTTGTTTATCGTGTAAGTTTATTCTCCAATTATGCAGGTTCCGTGGTCCTAGTTAACAGCTTTAATGAAAGAAATGGAACCCAAGACGTCTCTGCATAAGATGAATGAAAGTTCAAATTGATTTTATGACCGTGTTCTTGAGGATCAACATTCACCAGCAGCTGCATCATTGAGCCCGTCATTTATAGAAATGTTAAGAACTCTTTTTTGTTTTGTTTTGATTTGTTTGCTGATCAGATAGGTTTATAAGCACTTTTCTAACTCAGATGATTATTCATTCAAAGTGCTTATAAACTGGATATTATTGTCATAAGTAGGTTTTGATAGTTTATAACTCACGATTCATTAGTTAAAACAAGTTTGATCAGAACGTGTATTGACTTCTGGCATAGTTATCAAGGTGTCGTCCAGGCAATGTTTAGGCGTCAACACAGTCTATAAAGGGTTAGGCGAATCTTCGCTTTATTTTAAGGGATCAAGGCGGTTGTTTTGGGTAGAAAGTCGTCGACTTGAGGACAACTTGGTTGAATTTGGACGATTTATGTGCAAAATGGGCGTCTCGACTGTCAAAATTAAAAATTATACTCCTTTCGTTTCATAATATAAACAATACTTATCTATTTAGATCGTCTCAAAATATATGCAATTTATAATATTTAGTAACATTTTCACATAAAAAATATCAGAATAATCATCATCTGTTATAATACATCCACTATCTCCTTTCATAATTGCTACAATAAACTCCACTATTTTGATAATGCCAAGGCAAATTTTCTTATTTCCGAGGCTCCTCCCTCGCAAACATTTTGTTGACAAAATTGTCCTTGTCTCTCAGCTTGCTTGTAGTGATCAAATTTTCCCTTGGCTGTGATATTCTCAAAAAGGATGTGATAGAAGTTGACACTGAAACGCTGGAGCAGCACAGATAAGGTGCAAGAAGAATGGAAGAAACTGCTCCGGTATATTGTTCTTATAAATACTTAGGAAGACACAAACAAATCTGTGTAACAAGGCTATTAGAGCTGAGACAAGATGGAAGTAGAGAAAGTGCTTCGCATGAACGGTGGAACTAGACGGACAAGCTATGCTGCCAACTCCATACTCCAGGTAACGCTCTTTCTTAATATGCATCGCCAAAAATAGTCATGATTCCTTTGTTATTATTTCCGAACTGTCGCATTCTATATTGTTTCAAAGATGGATGTTGTCTGAATGAGAGCTTGCTTGTTTCAATGAAGCAGAATCTATATATAGAGGGGGGGGGGGGGGGGGGGGAAACGAGGCTAATTTAAAATCATCATGCATGATGGTTCATTTTTTTTTACCAAATAAGTAAAGATTCCGTGGAATCTTCTATAGTCATGATTCCATGGAATATAATACTCCATGGAATCATTCTAGTTTTCCTTTAAAAAAAATCAACCAAACCGTTGGAGTGTTGGCAATAATTATGATGTATTGTAGTCTCAGATATATTTGTTAAATGCTATAACATGATATCAAAACGGATAAATAATGAATTTGAATTCTGCCACTCACATTCGTTGTTGTGTTTGTATGTAGTAGTATTCATTTCGCAATTGGTTTGTGTCGGGTGTCCACACTTCGGATCCATCCATTCGGATTTTGGTAGAGATAGTTAAAAGCATCTACAAATATTGGACTGTTATCGGGGCTACTATTGAAGTTTTTTATGCCAAACATCTTAACAGAGGACCGTGTCCATGAAGGGAAGAGAACTCCTAAAAGAAAGTATCAAGAGGATGTACATCACCTTGTTACCAAATCGTTTCGTCATGGCCGACTTGGGATGCTCTGCTGGGCCAAATTCTCTGATGATGGTAAAGGAGGTTATCGACATAGTTGATATATTGAGTCGTGACTTGAACCGACCTGCACCTGAATTCAGAGTGTTCTTAAACGATCTACCAACAAATGATTTCCGCTCCCTCACGAAGGCCTTGCCGAACTTTCATAAGATGATTGAGGAAGAGAAAGGAACTGAATTCGGGCCTTGCCTCGTCTCTGTGATTCCCAAGTCGTTTTACAGAAGCCTGTTACCGAGCAAATCAGTGAACTTCTTTCACTCTTGTTACAGTAACCATTTTCTCTCCAAGGTCTGTTTATTTCAAGCGAACATAAAATCATCTTGCAGTTCATGTCTCGAGCCTTGTTTTGATAATATATTGCTTTCTCTGGCATGCATATGGGGAACTTCTATAGTGTACTCAAGAGAAAAAAAAAATACAGAAAATAGAAAATACAGATGATCCCAAACGTACACTAAAAGTTTCGTGCCACTACAGGTACCAGAGTTGGTGAACGCTGATGGAGAGCCATTGAATAAGGGCAACATATACATCGCGAAAACAAGCCCTCCCGAGGTGTGGAAGGCATACTATGCACAGTTCAAAAGCGATTTCACTTCATTCTTGATGCTACGTTCGAAAGAGATGGTGCTGGAAGGCTGCATGGTCTTGACATTATTAGGCAGTAGGAGAAGTGATGATCCGGATAATGTATATGAGTTCATGGGCATCACCCTCCATGATATGGTCTCTCAGGTATACACAGTAACACATATATGATCGATCGTTTTATTGGAAATTACTTGTTGTGACGAACCTCTCAGGGATTGATTGATGAGGCGAAATTGGACTCGTTCAACATCCCATATTATGCTCCGACGGCCAAGGAAGTGAAAGAAATCATTAATGAGTAAGGTTCGTTTATTCTCGACGGGCTACAAACTTTTGGCCTAGATTGGGACGCTGGTTGTGATTGTCCAAGTCTTGGTGCAAGGGCGCAATACTTGTCCCACACAATGAGAGCAGTGGCTGAGCCTATGCTTGCGAGTCAGTTCGGAGAGCAAGCCATGGATGGATTCTTCTCTAGGTTTACAGAAACTGCTGCGAGTCTCATGGCTTCTAGGAAGATGGAATATTTCAACATTGTTGTTGCCTTGAGAAGGAAAAACTCGGAGTCTTGTTCAGATTTGTGAGTGGCATATGTTCAATGTCTTTCGTCTCGTGTTCTCTCCCCCCGTCCAAAATGATCAGTTGTAGTCAGACATGTTATTGTTTGTAGAGAGGTCATTTTAGCTATCAACTTTTCTATACCAGTTGTCTTATATGTGTACAGGCCAGTGTGACGATATGTTAGTCAACTTTGATGGATATCATGCGAAGGTGTTTCTAATGCACACATCAAAATCATGCATAGACCCCAATGCTGTACTCATAACCGTTGTTACATCAACCAAACACCATGGCTAAGCAATAGCCTGTGATCGAAAGATACCTTCAATCGATTAACGTATTAACTCGGTTAACTAAGCTGGATTAACGTATTAACTTGGTTAATAAAACTGATTTGCCGACAACTTATTGATGCATCGAAGCTTAAATTACATAAAGCTAATATTTCTTCTGTCCCACTATAGATAGGGATCAAATTATTTACATATGCAAGTTGAATACCTCATGTTTAAAAGTAAATATACACATGCGAAGATGCAATCGACCATTCTTTGAATAATAACACTGGCCACGACTCGACTCCATAGGTATCTCAAAAAAGAAACTCGAGTTAAGAGTTGGAAAACAACTCATGGGGCTATATATATATGCACTTGTTGGTCCCTGCGTCCTCAAGATCATACGATGACCATATCCTTTGTAACATTGTAGACGTGGCAGCTGCTACTTAATGACCAGGAAATCACCTATATATGGAAGCAGAGAACATCAATCGGTGCAACACCAACAGTCGAAGAAGGGCCGAAACGGAAAAAACAGGAGTGTGAAATCAGCAGATCTTGTTTAAAAGCTTCCTCGAGATACGATGGAAGTAGAGCAAGTGCTTCATATGAACAGCGGAATACACAAGACGAGTTACGCATCCAGCTCCACGCTTCAGGTCTCTTTATTTCTATAATACCACAGCAGGGAAACTCCTCCAGGCAAGTATCAGATCGACAGCAATGTTACTGCAGAAAGCTGTAGTGGATCACGACGACCAGACAATTCGTAATACAGTAAAAAAATGGACGGAAACTCATGTCGTGGATCAACTTGGTGTGTTCGTTGATCCCTATGGTGTCGTGCTGGGAGGCTCACCGAAGTTCGATGTTTACCATAATGTGTTCGGACTAGGAAATGCCATTGCAGTTCTCAGCGGAAAGAACAGGAAATCAGATGGGAAAATGTTCGCACTCCCAGGATTTGAAGGCGGAGGAAGTATCGGTTTAGAGATAACACCGTCGCCTGCCTCCATGACAGCTCTTGAATCTGACCAAGAGTTTATGCAGGGAGTCACGTCATCTCCTCTTGAGCAGTAAAGCGCCTGTCGAGGACCTTTTCATGCCAACATGTATCTTGCTAGTACACTATTGCCCAATCTGTCGAAACAAATTGTCGATCTCAGAGCTCCATAATAACTCTTTCGAAGGCGTTTGTCTCTGGTATCGTGTAATATACAATGTATGATTCACTCTTGAATTCTCAGTCAGACAAAACTACTTATCTTTGATCTCGGAAGTTCCAAAAATAAAAAGGCCAGTTACTACACGAGTTTCATAATACAAACTGGCATGCACAAACGGCATATCTTCTGCTATCATACAAAGATCAAATACCAAAATTTAAGGTCAATATAATCCAAGTTGGTGTTGCATAGCGACATAGACCACGTGAAGCTTAAAGAAAGTCAGAAAATCAATGAAAGTAGCAATATGATTTACACAGATCGGTCACATATTCAAAGGGCAAAATGTGCAGCAACTTTCATCCGTTGTCCCTCCAAGGAGAACAGTAGACTTCGAAATGATACAAGAAAAAAGAGATCTCGTCGATGAGACATGAGATTCCGAGAAGAATTATAATTGAAAAAAAAAATGAAGGTAATTACGCCAGGAAAATTTTTAATTGCCCTCCGAATCCCAGAAAAACTAATCATCTTTTGGTTTATGGTTAGACAGTGTAATGCTGTTGGATGGTGTCGATGTCGAGACCCTTTAGTTTCACCACCGACTCCACGTGCCCCTTCAGTGTGTGCAACTCCCTCAGCCTGAAATGTACCCAGAATAGAACTCAATATCACAATATGAAACATGCCGTCCAGCAACTGATGCTATAAGTCAGTTGCAGAGCGGAAAATACAGAAGAACAGGGTAATCAGAAAATGTCAAATCTTGGATATCTTTCTGAAATTGTACCTTGCGACCTCAGCACGCCTTTTGGCTTGCTCGGCGATCTCAGAAAGTTCCCTGTAATTCCCTTTCTCAGGGAAGAGATTGGAACTGGTTTCTGGTGGTTTCAATCCATGCAAAGTCCTTTGAGCAAGAGCCCATTGAGCTTCCCTTTCCTCTTTTCCATAGTCTTTCTTGGTGGTGAACGCAGTCTGCATCATGATAAAACGATTGACGAATCACGTAAGCATACAGTATTAAAAATGCAATGCAGTTCGGAATCCGAATTGATCTCAAAGATGACACTGAACTTCATCGGCAAAATGGCTCCTACAATGTGCTTTACACAAAGTTTCAATGAATTTATAATATTTTTTAAGGTTTGGTAGAAAGCTAAAAGCATCAGGTTGTGATGCAAATTGCCCTCAAGATTGAGTTCATCATCACATACAAGCAGGAGCTTTGTAGGAGGTGGTCCATTTATTCATTGGTTTAGCTGATACAATCTAGAAGATAACGGTGGTGGGTTCTCACGTTATCCAGACGAGATGGTAAATATGTGAAATTGAACCTAGCCTTAAGGTTTATTGAACGAACAATTTATAGAAAGCATACCTTGTTCTCGAACAGATTCTGCCATGCCTGTCCACTTAAGGCGTAGCGAATGCTAAATTTCAAAAGGTCAAGTGGGAAAAAGAAGACGATGCTGTAGAGCCAGATGACACCAGCCCATCCCCATCCCATTCCCTTAATCTTGGCAAAGCCCCAGTTCGCATATACAGCTATGAGAGTGGCGACCTGAAATATTGAGCTCGATTAAACGTTGGCCTTGATTTCTATAATTAAAAAAGGGTAACCGTTTTGTGAGAAACAAAGCAAATAATATGAGTGTATGATACATGTGCACTTACCAATTGTGCAATCATGAAAGCAGACATCAACAGGAGTCCAGGACGTTCTAGGAAGGACCAACTGCGAGATCTTGTGACGAAAATGAGGGCCTGACTCACAATACTCACTTGGAGGTACAATGCGGCCATCTCTTCATCAGGTTTGTTTCTCAAATCTCTGACGCCAAAGTGGCGCTGCAGCACACACAAGACCATTAGAACCAGAGTCGGTTTTTAGCTTACCTAGCAGAACTAGAACAGAAACGGTTTCCTACAGGGAAGAAGTCCGTCTCGTGCATTGCCCAGAAGAAAATGACGGTCATCAATCCCAAATAACCTCCTAGAACAATGCCAGTGGCGAAGATTTCCTTCAGCTTCCAGCTATCGGGAAATGGAGATGGTTTCACACGATCCTTTGAAATGGTCATAATCGTACCTGATGACACGATATGAAGCGAATTCTTTGACTGATTTATAGTGATCCAAAGAGGAATATAATATTTCTCATGGGGAAGAGATGAAGGTTACCGTCATTGAGGATGGCAATGATCAAAACCATGAAGGGCGAGAAATCGTACTTCCATATCAACGCAATCAACATGAAACCAAACTACAATGGAAACAAGTAGAAAACGTGCTTAGCTACACCCTTTAGAGTACGAAAATCCCTTCGTCGAAAAGGTTTTTTATTCGCTTTTACGTACCACAATACGGATTGTGATCGAGACTGCATATATCTGCAGGGCGAAACAAAGAAGACGAGAAGAAAGAGTCAAGACCCCTCATCCCAATGATTTATATAAGAAGCCTATGAGAAGAAAGGAGAAACTAACGGTGTAGTTCTTCATCCTCTGAAAAATTGCTCTGCTTGTTAGCACGGCACTGATGATGACGCTGAGCCCAGGTTCAGTAAGAACGATATCAGAAGCGCTCCTTGCAGCATCAGTCGCATCAGCAACTGCGATACCAATATCAGCCTTTTTCAGTGCAGGTGCATCATTCACACCATCTCCTGTCATTCCGACAATGTGCTTCTTCTCTTGCAGCTTCTTTACAATTTCATATTTGTGCTCTGTGAAAAATAAATCAATGCACACATGAATTCAGCAAGCGGACACCCGAAAAACAATGCAACGCAAGTTATTTATTTATTTATTGTTTTGAACTATTATGGGGAAGAAATATCACCTGGGAATACTCCAGCGAATCCATCAGCTTTCTCAATCAACTCGTCGACGGGGACGCCCAGGGCTTGCTCCTTGCCTTGACCAAGCAAAGCAGCAGAAGGATACATGTTTATTCCCATGCCAAGTCTCCTTCCAGTTTCTTTAGCAATAGCGAGTTGATCACCTGTAACATTAAATCAGCATCGCCAATTCAATTACCGTACTGAAAAATGAACTACATTTTGTTTTCGACATAATCAAACCAAATGCTTACCTGTAATCATCTTGACATTCACGCCAAGGTTGAGTGCTTTACGAATCGTTTCTGCGCTGTCATGCCTTGGAGGGTCAAATAGCGGGAGCAACCCAACAAATTGCCATGGTCCACCTGCGCTTTCTTTGCTTCTCTCTGGCACTTCCTGCAGTACACACAACAAGAATCACGTTAAAGAAGTTCGGGATTTATTTTGAACTGATTGAATTCTAGAGATCATGAACCAATGAGGACCGAACCTGTTGTGCCACAGCCAATGATCTAAGACCCCGTTCTGCAAACTTCTCAATCACAGAATGGACTTTCTTTCGGACATCTTCACGACACCCGCACAGGTCTAGGATCTGTTGCCACCAAAAAAAAAAAAAAAAGATTAACATAAATCAAGCGGATGCTGCAACTGCGATGGGACAAAAAGAGAAACTACTTCTCGCCTTCTCGGACAGATACCTGCTCTGGGGCACCTTTGCTTGCACGGTGCCAATCCCCGTTGGCATCAATGTAAGTCAAAGCCGTCCTCTTGTCTACCGGATTGAAAGGGAAGAAGTGAACCTCTCTGATTCCAGCTCTTGCCTGCATAATCACAGGCGAGTTAATATATTTCAAGTTGCCTTGGATCACAATGATGCAAGAATAAAATGTATTAACTGATCGGTACCTCCTTGGGGTCAGCGAGCATTCCAACCATGGCAGCATCAATAGCATCCTGATTTTCAGTCCTCGAGGCCCTGGCAGCGAGCAGGAGCACATGTTCCTTGTCTACTCCCTTTGCGAACACCTCAATCAAGTTCTTATCGACACTCAGCTTGTTGAGAGTCAAGGTACCCGTCTTATCACTGCAGAGGACATCCATGCCAGCCATTTCCTCGATGGCAGTCATCCTCTTCGTGATAGCACCTTGCTGAGACAGCCTATGCGACCCAATAGCCATGGTGACCGACAAAACAGTAGGCATAGCAATCGGAATGCCTCCGATCAAGAGGACCAAAAGGTTATCAATCCCACTCCTGTATTGGCGATGCTGGATTGGGTACATCACTATGATCTCGATCAACATTCCAATGGCAATGGAACAGATACAGAAGTTCCCTATGGCTGTGAGGACCTTTTGGAAGTGTCCGACCTGGTTGGTGCTGTCCACTAGATGTGCAGCCTTTCCAAAGAATGTATGAACACCAGTGGCAATCACAATAGCTTCGATTTCACCCTGTTTGCAGGTGGAACCGGAGAAAACCTCATCTCCGGGATTCTTTGTCACAGGAAGAGATTCTCCGGTGAGAGCGGACTGATCGATTTTTAAAGGATCGCCTTCAAGGAGACGGGCATCAGCAGGGACAATGTCTCCTAGTTTGATGCTAATGATGTCTCCAGGGACCAAAATTGCGGCTTCTTGCTCACTCCATTTTCCATCCCTGAGAACCTGAAATCGCGTACAAGAGAAAAAAAAAAATGAAAACCAGTTTGACGAAAATTGGCTTTAGGATTCCGATAAACCCATGGTAGGAAGCTGATCTATTAGTGCATTGTTTCCGCAACAACTTACCTTTGTCTTGGGGGCAAGACCAGCCATGAGAGCAGCAGCAGCATTGCCAGCATTGTTTTCTTCGATGAAACTGATGGTAGAGTTGATCACCAACAAGCAGACAATACCAACAAAGTCTTGCCAATCCGGGGGCTTGCCACCGCCATTGGCAAGAGCAATAGCCATGATCGCGGCAGCTTCCATGACCCATGATAGGGGATTCCACATAAACCCAAGAAACTTCAGTATTTTGCTTTCCTGTTTTATTCGAACCAAGAAAAATTAGATTGTTCTTGGAGAAGGAAAAAAACATGAATGGACCGGACGATACATGATCTCGTTTACAAAATCTGCTAGAAGGGAAAAAAATCAATATACCTTCTTCTCTTCAAGCTTGTTGTAACCAAAAAGCTGAATCCTCTGCTCGCCTTCGATTGAAGTCAGCCCTTGACGACTACATTTCAGCGTCTGGAAGACTTCTTCGATCGGAATGTTCTCCTATCAAGGCAAAAACACAATGCCTGGTCAGTTCTTGTAAAGAAAATTTCAATAGTTTGCTATAAACTACTGTAAATACTTATTAGTTAGCTCTCAAAGGCCAAACCAAGTCTTGATTACAGGTTTTTTGCTTCGTACACTTACACCTAGCGGGCGGCCGCATACGTTAGGGACGTGAAAGGAGTCGTCATTTGAACCCAAAGCAATCCTCGTTCAGAAGATCAGTCAGTAACATGAACCTTGACAAGTTTGCAGATTTTTACTTTGGTTTGGTTTGATTAAGGTGTAGGATGAACATTCCACACATAGGACAAAGTTATACTCCTAAAAAAAAAAAGGTAGGCAATGAAATGCAGATAGAGCGGAGCGAACCGACACTGGTTAATACTATGTCACATAATTGATTACCTTTTTGTACATATAAGTGTTATAATTTAATAACCTTTCTCCAACCCTGTTTTGCAATATTTTAGCCTTGCTCAAATTTTCCAAATGTTTTTAGCTAAACACAAATATAAATGGGTAGGGTTAGGGTAGGGTGTGTTGTATGGTAGCAAGTGTGTTGTAAAGGGCAAATAGCAAGTGCTAAATCCATTGCAACATTAAACATTAGTTTTAGCAATGTCATATTTCAGCATGCAATTTTAAATGCATTGGAATGAAAAAAATTAACAAAGATGCCAAATTTTACCTATAGCAATGCATTCATTTAGTACATGCACTGGGGATGCTCTAAGTTCCTATATAACATAAATTATGATCAATCCTCGAATCACGGTCACTTCTTGCAGATTAGTTGGCATATTGGTCACAGCATTTGAACTTTTCATAACACAAGTTACTACCCGAGTATATTTCACTCGACAATGTTTATGATAGGAGAAAAAGGGGTTGCATCATAAGGGAATATAAGGTCTGTATCAACTACAGTCAAACACAACTGTCATTTTATAAATTTTAAAATCAAATTGTGAAACACAACTATTCCTTCTGATGAAGACCACATATCATTGAAGTAACGGGTATGAGAGATGAATGCACTTTCTTGAATATTTAGACCATAAACAAACCCAATCATACATGTAAGCCACGTAGTAGATAACAACAGACAATGACCTTCAATGAGAATTACATTTTCATAGAAATAACCAAACAGGCTATACTTGGGCACTTAGTCAAAGGCTTGGCATAGGCAGAGCCAAAGCAAAAAACAGAAACTTTAATCAGTCACTATTAAACAAGATGAATAAGTATCCGATTAATTAATTATCATAAGTATAAAAAATCAAATGATCAGAGAATTTTTCCTTTAAAAATTTTTATAAGGGACGACTCCTAGCATTGTCGCTATCAATCTTTCTGGCCAAAACTACCCGGCTCAGTTAAAATCTACACCCGATCACAGCTAGTAGTTTACTACTACAAGTATAGAAAATGGAACCAATCAAATTATTTGTCAAACTAGACATGGGAACTATGATCATTTTTTCCCAAGTTGTTAATATACAAATCGTTATCGATAACATTTAATAGTAATCTGTATACTTTTTCCCACCATTCTCTCTTCGGTTTCCCAACTAAGAAGGAAAGAGTCAAGTTTATAAGAAGATTATAATTGATGCGTGCATATGTTGATCCGAAAACCGAACTAAATCACAACTTCACTCAATTCAGAATTATTTGAATATAACAACAACAATTCAGTTTATCCCGTCACGACTAAGTTTATGGGTGACCCTTGGTTGAGCTGATGGGGGTAACTTTTTTTTGGCCCCTTTTGGGTTAATCCCAATAGAATCAGAAACTTTGGTTCATTGAAGGGACAGTGACACCAAAATCCCTTTTCACACTTCGGCATTTTTTTTCCCTTGTTCTGTCCTTTTTGCCTAATTTGTCTTGTTACATTTATTCTCAGTTCGATTGGGTTCATAACGTGTACATGGAAAGAGATATGCAGGCCAAATCGGTGGAAAACGCGTGATTGAAACAAACATTATCTCTACACAATATAGATTAGTCCAATATTGAACTAGGGATTTATTTATTTATTTTTTTGAAATGTGTTTTTATTGATATAATAATAGGTAAAAAAACAAAATAGTAGGAGTAACTAATACTCCCACCAATCACGATAATTAGGTAAGTCAGAATCCTAATCAAATGTCAACTAATCAGCTCATATCCTCACCATAATCTTCTCTCCAAAGATAAAACCAAAAATATACCAAAAAATGGAAAATAAAATTTAATCAACTTAATAATATAAACTAAATCGATCAAATTCGGAAACGAAAATGTTTACCAGATCAACAGCTTCGTTTTTTATAGCATCGAGATCGTAGTTATTCTCCGCCATCGCTAACAACTCAAGAAACACCGATCAAAACAAACAGTTGGATTCGATTCGACTCGACCAAAAACTCCGAAATCAATGATTCTCAAACAGCATCGATATAAGAGAGAGATCGATGGAATCCTCGTCGACGATCAATGTGTGGGGGTTTAGAAATGGGGGAGAATGGGAGAGTTGAGGGTGCTTTATTTATATGGGCGAGAAGATTCAGAAGAATTTTCCTCTCTGTTTTCTAACTGGTGGAGTGTGGACTCGACTCTTCGTTTTTTCTTTTTCTTTTTCTTTTTCTTTTTTGTTTCTTAAGAATTTGTGATGTGAAAAATGAGAAAATTTGTGCCGCCGGTGTTGAAATTTTGGATTTGGCGATTGCGGATTTTGTGGGGCTTTTTTGGGGTTTAACGGCGTTAATGATTAGTTGTGAGTTTGTGACCCAAGTAAGGGTTTATTTGTACCTACTAGCACACAAAGCTACCTATGATTAGAACGTAATTGTTGGAATAATATTTTTTATTTTAATTATTGATCTTTAAATTTAATTATATGAGCGGATGTGTGTGGTTAATCATAAATTTATCAAATTCATATTTCTACTTGTATGAATCTTGATTGTTATTAGGGAAGATCTCAAGTTTGATTGGTTAAGCTTACTTCTGGTGATATGAATCTCGATTGTTCTTAGGTAACATCTCGAGTTTGATTGGTTAAGCTGATTTTGACCTTGATCCTGAGATGAATATAGATTATGAGATTGAGATGGGAGATTATGTGATTGAAGACTACTAGTCTACTACTATGATTCCTCCGTGAACAATTAAGTGGTGAACAAATATCACAGGATTGAATTTAGATTTTGAACAAAATCTAAAATTTGAAGGTTGATTGGTTGAAGAAGGTCCCAATTTTCAGCAAACAAGATTTTTATTAGGTCAAAAAATACCTGATCCAATCCAGCGATTTCACAAAAGGAATTAAACTGATGGTCACATAATCCTTAAAGGTAATCCCCTACACAGTTATTTCACCACGTGCATTTTATGTGAAAAAAAAGGGACAACGCAAGTACAAATCATCTAAAGATTGATATTTCATATAACTATCTAAAATCAATATAGATAAACGATTATAGAAAATAATGGATTTGTTTTTAAACATTATTATAGAAAATAATGTGGTCATGTGAGTTTAGAAGATACTGCGTACGGTCAACGGCAACACGAAAAAAAAAAAAAGTCATTTTTTTCTGATGGTCAAACTCAATTCAATAGATGATGAAGAATGTGTAACGTGGAAATCGTGCTGCATTTTTGCTTATGATTTGTGAAGTGTTTAGGTTCGTACACATAACTTAATCATGGTACTTAATAGCCTGTTTATGTAGCTAGTCCCCCCACAATAAAAAAAGAAAAGATAAACTAGCTGTAGTTCATCATTGTATTTCAGCTAAACCATAATAGGAATCGTGACCATGATATAGACCGTACATAATGTTTTCGTATCAAATGATTCTCATCGTTTCGTGTCCCATCCACTTAAGAATTAGGACCTCATAATCAATGGCCAATACGTTTGTCTAAATCCTGGAATTCACTTGAATTTGATGTTTAAACTCTATTATTATGACGATATCATGAGGATCTTATAGAAAAAATAGCTCGATGCCAGGATTGAGACAACGAGCTGAAAGCAATTAGTGATCATAGAAAACAAGTGCGTCATGTAAATGACTTTTAGCCTATTGGTATTTGGATCCTCAATAATTGAAGTCAACCATTTTATTTTAAGAATGCGTACAAATAATCAAACGAGTTATAGGAAACGAAGTCAACAACGATGAATTGGTAATTTTGCAACTTTAATACTCACATTGTTGAATCAAGCCTCACCGAGTCACGGTGTAATCAAAGGAGGTGCCATCTAATAATTCAGGAACATTATGTTTTTAATTCATCGATGGATATTCTATGAAATGTGTACAAGTGCCCTAAAAATTTATTATGCTCCAATGATAGTGAAAACTGAAAAGTAACATTTGCTAATTTACTAACGTTATTGTCATAAAGTTGGGGCCGAACTTTTTTATTCCTAAAACGTTTTTGTCCACCCTTACACAAAACCATAAGCAATAGAAGAATGTTACGATCAGTTGCTTCTATCAGATTTACGCACCGTATTTTTCATAGAAGCCAACGTGGAACTCATAGAAATCAACAGGTACAACAACCACCACCGTTAATGTAAAAGACGAAATATATATAATCTTATCTTAGTTATAATGAAAAAAAAAAAAAAAAAAAAAGAGAGTGTTTTCGATCCTTGAATTCTCCCGATGCCAGAATAATTTTTCAAGGAAAGTGTACAAAGGTGATCGTTTGTAATCGTCAATAACACTTTCACACTATAATAAATTCGAACCTACCATAGAGTTTGAGGTCGTGACTTGTGACCGCAACCGTTGCCTGCTACCAAATGACACTTTAACGAAGGGTATGAAATGTCCCTATCATTTTTAGACGCTATAGAATTTTGTTGACCCTAGTTAGTTAGACTTTGAAGCGAAATCAGCTAATATTAGGTGCAATCAGGGGAGTTCGAAGATTAATAGTATTTGAATTGAACAAGTTTCAGACAAATTAATCAGCAGCAAAGTCATTCTTCACAAACCTGCCTAATCCAAGAACAAAACGTAATCAAATTACCACGACTTATGACAACAAAATCAATTTGGATACAAGATATACCGAAAAGGAGAAAAAGAAATGTGGCTGCTCCATATATTAGAGAATTACACAGAAAACTTCTGCTTAAAAGTCTCATGCTGTGATTCAAGCAAAGTTCATCCTACTTTAACAAGAATCGCAATGGTATTTTGTTGAATTATTAGCTTCATAATTTCTTTCTTTCGTGAATAGATACGGTATAGCATGTTTGTGTAAGAACGAGCTAGTCACATCCGACCTTCCGCTCTCTCGACCGTTTCATATATGTAGTGTAACAATATGTTATGATCGAGTCAAGATGGAACACATACTACACACGGATTTAAATCACGTCTTGATAATTAAGACTTGCAATCCAACACAACCTACCAAGTATGGCTGCTAGGACTCCAGAATATTTATCCATAAGCTCCGGAATACAACTAGCCGGCTACTGGACTCATCTAGGAAAGGTGTATCAAAGTTTCATTTGCACATATTTGTCAACTTTGACTAGTTGAAAAAAGTGTGACAGCGAGTCATTTTTAACGGCCATTTTCTGATCTGATATGTGCTGATGTGCAAGACCGCCTCACCGAGTAACTTAATATATTATAACAACTGGTTTCCATTTCAAATCGAGCCGATACAATGAGGAAAATGGAACCTTCACCTTTTATGGCTGAAAGTCGAACCGAGCCCAGCTTAGTAATGTTACATGCATGCTGCAGTTTCTTAAAATTTCATCTGATAAGTACAACAACAGAACATACATCCATATATCGCCCTGCTGATAGTACTGTATCAGCGGTTGCGATATAATGTAGGAAAGCTGAATGCCCTTCAAGAATGCTCCGCATTATCACCTTACCAAGGGTATGAGCAAGTATTCAGCGTAAAACAGCTGCGGACGCAAAGGAAGTTCCAGGACGATGAGTGCAGCGTTGCATAAAAGATATGTATATGAACGAGGGAGCTAGAGCAAGCTAACTGGTTACCTTCCAGATGAACATGTAAAAGGACGTTATCGCGGCTTTGCTGCTCAGATCAACAGACTTGGCCCTGCTCCACAGTAGGGTGCCCAGCGTAGCATGACCCAGAACCTTCAGTAATTCCATAGAAGAGGGAAAGTTTCACTCACACCATCACAGATAAGAGAGAAAAGGAGGATTTTGTGATCAGCATGCAACAGTTGAAATTGAATGATAGTAGATCTCGCAAATTCTATCAACAATCATTTTACATTGAGAGAAAGAATCATCTGAGGTAATCAACAATCATGTGAGCCTTATCATATATCAACAAATCAGAACTGAACAAGAATATCCAATCAACTATTCAAATGAGACCTCTTACTAGATTCGTTCATACTACTTATGCTTCGTTCAAGTATTTGGCTAGCACAATGCATTCTTGCTTCTATGGTAGTATAAAATTTATCAGAATGAGGTCACTGTGTTCAGGTAGTCAACATAATTTAATGGTACCATAAAGGCTTGATTTGAAGAATGACAAAGTTTATAGAGCTATATACCGTGATGAGTCTGCTCCAGGGTAAGGTCGAGGTCGCTCCAGCAAGAATAGCAACAGCATAAGCCATTTCAAGAAGCGAAATACAAATCCAGAAAACCTGCAATCAAGGTTTGCGATAGTTATACCAAGGCGTTTGAGATGTCTGCAACATATTCTTTGATGGTTGATACTAACCCTTTTTTGACCCAAACGCACAGAGAAGGATCGGATACCAAATATCCTGTCACCTTCAATGTCAGGTATATCCTGCAAAAGAGATCATCGTTTAGTAGTCCCAAAAGAAAAGATACAGGTAATATTACCATGTGTGAATTCCACTTGACGAATATCCTTTATAGAATGAAAGTACTGGATTGAGATATATGGTTTACTTAAATATCCAGATATATCAAATAAGGATGACGAGCAGAATAATTTGTTTGTATTTTTAAGCCTGCCAATAACGGAAAAAAAAAACCTCTTCGACTGTGTCGGCAGGAATAGCATGGCTCTACCTCCACTTCGCTAAAGTTGATATATTCATGTAACCACATCGAGACATGAAGTAGTTTACCCCCATTTACCTTAAATAAAGCGATGACAACAGAAAAGAAGCTCATAAATGCAGTTGCAAAGATCACCGGTTTAGAAAAGATAGCTGGTCTTCCATACACATGCATCTGGAAACTTGAAAAGAGACCAGATACTGTTAGAGAGAGCAAAAGACGACAGTATCAATCACAATAAACAAAATGGACATCATTTTGTCTTGTTGCTGCAGATTTTGACCAAAAAAAAAAAAAAAGAAATCCCTGCCCGTTATACCTTGTCAAAAGCACAAAATCATGAGAAACACTGCATTGGGGTCGAAGGAAACGGGGTTACGGGAGACAAAAATATCATGTACAGATGATCCTTTTTTTCTTTTTTCTTTTTTTTTTTTTGGGCCGGATCTTGAACAAGAACTATATATTTTTTTATGAGGAGATATCAAAAGGTGGACCATCGCAAAATGCAAATGTGAGACTGCAAATTCCGGGACAAACCAGCCAAATCTGGCATCGAAAGCCCGTTTTCCATTTTCAGTAAGATGCAGGGTATGAGTAACTGATTCATTTACGGAACTTCTCCACACAAAATTGGTGAAATTATCAGTGACAAATACACCCTACATGAATGCTTGAGCTTGCTCTATTAAGAATAACTAAATGAAAGAGCCAAACATGCAGGTCACTTAAGATGCAAATCAACCCACCTGTACATGCAGGAAAAAAGCAATTTGGACAATCACTGCACGTACAGCAAGGATACACATTGCCGCAACTAAAGCAAATCTCTTCCATCTCAACATAGGTAGCTGAATGAAAAGGAAACATGAGTTAATTTACAATATAAACCTACAATACATTTAGCTAAGTCACAAGCAATTAACTAGTTTCAGTTACACAGATGTTTTCCTTCTGTATAGGGCAGGACTGAGGACCAATCAAGTTAGATTTTTCAAGCCATTGAAATAGGAAATAATAAAGGGATCATCAACTGAAGAATGATATACCCCATATAGGCAGCTTTCGCTCACAGAAAAACTAAATGGTCCAAAAAAACTCACATTGATTGAGTACGCAGTGCCAAGCACAAAGCTAATGAACAGAGCCCAGAATAAAGGCCATGAACCAACAACATAGCCTAACCAGAAGCTCTGCAGCAAGGGGGAAAAAAAAGGCAGAGGATGAGGAAGGAGGAGGAGACCATGACTATAGAACAACTGAATTGCAAGTCAAATAACCAAGTTGTTTCTAGAACAAGCACAACATATTAACGATTTTAAACTGCATACCAATATGGCAAAAGATGCAACTATGAAGTAACCAGTTCCAACAGAGTACTCCCCTGAAGCCAACGGAAGATAAGGTTTGTTAACCTGAGAAAAAAATATCCGTTACAAATAGGATTTCACATGAACGTTATCAATGAAAACAGTAGGAAGGTGTTTGCTTTAGAACCTTGTCTATCTCAATGTCACATAACTGGTTTAGACCAACAATGTAAATATTCATGAAAAGAGCAGCAATGACAGCCTGAAAAGAGGAGGAACAAGCTGTCAATCCCCAAGAAAAATGCAGTAATTGACCTCGTCAAAGTGATCAAGGATAGGGAAAAAAAGAACTCTTTCTTACCTCCAATACTCCAGTATAAAACGCAGGAGAAAAATCGGAAAGCCTCTTTACTGCTAGGAGTGAAACTGAAATTATGCTGAGAGCCTATCATAAACATAGCAGATTACTGGACTTGTTTAGTACACATAAAATGCAGATGGAGATGAGAATGCTCCAAAACGGATGTATGAAACTGAAATAGTAGATGTATATGAACTTAACTGTTCCAATAACAGTATGAGGACGCGAAAATCGATAGAAGGCATCAATTACGCTCTTCAACGAATCCCAAGAACTCTTAGGATTGTAAGAATCAGAACCAGAATCTAGAGTTCGTCCAGAGAACGCAACCAGAAGGTGTGATCTACCACAACTTAGAGAAGGGGTGGATCTCCTATGAATACTCCTGAGGTGACTGTAAACAGATTGCTGCTTGAAGCTCACGCTATAACATCTCCCAAGTGAAATCTGCGCCACACAACCTGAACACTTGACTGCTAACAGGATCCATGCAAACGGAGAACACGTCAGTGGCTTAACAAAGCTTCTTCAACTTGAACTAACAGAGAAAGGTACAACAATAATGCAACAGTAGTGGCTTTGTCTCAACTCTCAAGTTTATACAGTCATACAACAGTAATAAAACATGAAATAAATTAAACAGCCAAAAAAACCAAATGCATGAAGATCAGTTTAAGAGACCAAGCTGTACAGAAAGAAAGAAAAAATGTCAAAGCAAACTAATGACTACACGTGACACCATGTATTGAGATAACAAAACAATATTTCTTGGTCTATTGCCATAACCTGAGATTTTGAAAGATTGGATTCTCAGCATGATACCATATCCAATGTTGCCTCTTTCAAGCATAAGCGGACTCCATATGAAATGAGATAAGAGAGACAAAGACACTAGTGTTTTGGGAAATCAAAATCTACTTCATTCCAGAATTTGTCTCCTTTTTTAGAATTGATACAAAAAGAAACTAACTACTACTTTCTAGTTATAGCATTATGGGAATTCTAACTGGTAAGTTCTACTTCTGGCTACTAACATAATGGGGAATTGCAGCTAAAAACTAATTATGGAAATGCAGCATTGTGGCAAGGGAAACACTACTATTGGCAATCTGCATTGTTTTCAAGGCCCAGCTCATAATCATGAAAACTTGGAAGCAGACGAGACTTGCACCGAGTTCTGTTGTATCTTAGGAAATAGAGATGACCCCACTAACAACAGATTATTGTTTGTATCATCGCATTATCATATGCAAGGGCCACAATCTAACTCAACACAATCATAGACATGAATGAATTATTTCCTGAAAAGTAATCCTGTGTGCATTCGCTCTCTTCCTGTCCGATATTCCCTTATTTTTAGAAACCTAACAGATGAACAGATCCTCAAATGCTACCAAAAACAACATCATTGATCAAAAAGAGAATCCACAGCTCCCCGTTACTCCACACGATCAAACTCATAGAATAATGATTAGGCTTGAAGCATTACACCTTAGATATCGAGTTTGGAATACCTAACTTCCAGGCTAGCATTTATGGAGAACACTACACTCATCTAACAAATCACAGATGGAAGCTTTCCGAGGCATGTTGGAAACTTACCTTTAGAAATATATTAATATAATATATTACGGCAACGGTACCTTTAGAAATATATTAATTATAATATTTCTCAACAATTCAATCTCCGATCCAACCGAAACAAAAAAATAATGAGGAGCTCAAAAACAACAGAAATCATCGAGATCGATTTCACTCGTTCCATGCAAGTACAGTACGATCACGAAACAAACTTCCACAAATCAAACCGCATCATCAAATCACCAAACCAATCACAGCAACAACACTTCAACGCCATATAAAATCAAATCACATACAATTCAAAACCGACGAAACCTCGGCGACACCAGCGGCGGCGGAGGCGGAGGTCAAAGCCAGCGGCGAGGGTTTGGAGAAGGAGGAGACGAGCAAGGACTCGATCGCCATTTTCGATCTCTCTCCTCGTCGTCGTTGTTCACTGAAACAGCGAGCTCATTGGGAGAACAAATAGGAACCTCTCTCGCGTGAGGCGTGACTCAATTTCTCTGTTTATTCTAATTGATTGATTAATAATTTGATTTGATTTAATAGTGTTTTCGTGTGGTAAACCAGGGCTTTGGAATAGACAATGGAGAGAGATGAACGCACAACGCCGAGTGTGTGGGTGCGTAGCATTTGTTTTGGTGTCACTGATGGACAAGAGTTTTGGACCACTGCTGTACGATATTGTTTGGTGACAACCTTCAAGTTCGTGTACATGGAATTCTTGCGAGAACATGGTACTTGACTAATGAGTTTGTAGGTAATATTGTATTAGTTAGATCAAGTCCAATACATTATGTATTTGGATTGCCGTATCCATATTATATCATTTGTTTATATTAAATAAAAACTCCAATGATAATATTTCTTGTGTTATAATTTGGTTTTTATCATTTAAATAGAAACGATATTGGATTGCCGTATCCATATCACATCATCATTGGTTTCAAGAAAAGAAAAAACATGCAAACAGAATGAAGCAAAAAATAAAATGCTCAAATTTAACATATCATCATTGAAATATCATATCTATATTTTTATATTTTCATATTATTCATAGGTAAGTTGTAACAATAAATATGCAAATTTAGACTACCTATTGAACTTGCTCTTAATTGGTTGTTTCAGAAATAGTGAACATTATTGATTGTGAAGATAAATATTGATCGAGATCAAAGTATCAAAACTCTCTTTTAATCGTGAGATAAAAGATTTTACTATTGCGATTACTTGCATTTGTTTCATTTTTTTATTATAATCTATTTTAATCAAAATTTAATGTAAAAACTAGGCTATTTAATTTTGAAATCATTGATCAAAATCCAACACCTAACCATTTCTATCGTTATGTGTGACTACGGGTAAATTCATAGTTCAGTAAATCCTATTGGTAATGCTACTATACTGTTTGTTTAAAAGTAATGAAAAAAACGGGGAGATAGCTATCTCATGAGAAGGCGTTCGGTTGTCCCCTTCTCCTCTACCCAAAAGCACAGCCCTTTTATTCCCCGATAATCCTTCCCCACCCTCCCAAAAAAACCCTAGAAGCTCTCTCAACCGTCCGATTTTCACCGCGTCGATCGGCGTTTTCCGATGGAGTGGGACAGCGATTCGGAGGAAAGCACCGGCGGAGGGGACGATGAGAGGTTCATG
The DNA here is from genome assembly GCA_001925005.1 of Drosera capensis. NCBI lineage: Eukaryota > Viridiplantae > Streptophyta > Magnoliopsida > Caryophyllales > Droseraceae > Drosera > Drosera capensis. The sequence goes on from LIEC01011759.1 coordinate 99,933, forward strand.
TTCGGCGGCGACGGACTTGGAGCGGTGCCGTTTCCAGTGGTGGAGGAATTGAGGCCGTGCGGGTTCGTGGTGACGGACGCCTTGGAGCTTGATCATCCGATTATATATTGTAATCCTGTGTTCGAGATGGTCACGGGGTATCGCGCCGAGGAGGTTATTGGACGGAACTGGTGAGATGAGATGTGCTTTTGATTCGATTTGGTTGATTCGTGTTTGGATTGATAAGTTAGGGGTTGGGGATGAATTGGAATTGGAACACGAGGACATAAGGAAACAACCTCTTTGTTGTTTTACAACAGGGTAGTAGGACCGTGTACATCTCGTTCTCCTCCGACCCTGTCATTGATGAGAATATCTGGGTGGTGGTGGTTGTTGTTGGGTGTGAATTGCAATTGGGAGCTGAAATGATGTTAGGTTTCGAGTTGCGAGTGGCTTGTTTGAAGGAATATTCGGATTGATTATGGTGGTGATGAGTTATTGAGATCATTGTCCTTGTTGTTTATTGATAGTTGGCGAATTACAGGAAAAATGGATGGAGGAGGGAGAATTTCTATGTGACTTGTTGAAAATTGAGTGTACGACGTGGAATTCCCCTTTGTCAATTTGATTAATGGTTTTATTCGCTTTATTGGTTAGAAACATAAGCTTAGCAGCGAAGCTCAGCAGCTTGAACTTGAGCTTTCACTTTGTGTTCCTATGACATTATGTTGAGAATCGAGATTGGCATGATTCTCCCAGCTAGGGTTGCTGAAGAATTCTTCCACTAATGTCATGCTGCATTCCCTCTTCTTAATCAATCAAGGGATGAGCTAACTATAGATAATAATAATAATATTTTCTTCTATCCAATCTGCTTAGGCATTCCACATCTCCGTGGTATATTGGTTTCCTGCTTCCTGCCCTAGGTTTTGTTAGGGGTAGGCTTGGTGGCTTGGTGGAAATCAAGTAACTTGTGTGCTCCCAATGCTAATTTAGCTATCTGACCCCATGATAATTTTCTACCCTCAATGTGGTGGGCAGTGGGCAGTGACCAGTGATCGACTTGGATTTAGAGTCACTGCGTTCATTGTTTTGTTTCACTCAGTTTACAAACTACATAGGCAATAATAATATTACTCGATTCTCATCCCTTCTCTTTACTCCTATTTTATCATTTTCGTAGTGTCAAGCTTTTGAGCTTTCAAGCTTTGATGTGAGACTAATCAGCCACATATTTATTCCTAGATTCCAAGTAGTGTTTGGTATCTTTGTTGTCCACACCACCATGTCTTTTGTGATTAAGGCATGTGATATGTGTTTTTTTTAGTATTCTGGTAGTAGTTTTGGACACCTAGCTGATGATGAAAGTTTGCTTGTTAGTTGCATCTTGGTGTCAGTTTGCTAGAGAGTTCAATTTTAATGAAAATTTCTGTCTTGTTAGTGGTTTTTAATCGTACTTTTCCCCTTGTGCTGTTATTTTCTTTTTCCTTGCTTTTTGTTTTCTCTGATTGCTACATGATCTGGTAAATATTTGCTTTCATTTCTTAGTATATGTGTGGTGATGACATTATTGGTTTAGCATGTGAAAGATGTGTAATGTCTTGAATAATGCATTTTATTGTACTTCATGAAAATGATTGAAGATTTGGTTTTTTTTGAATTACAGTCGCTTCTTGCAATGTAGAGGCCCCTTTGCTAAAAGAAGGCATCATATGGTGGATTCAGTTGTCATTGCAGAAATGAGGAGATGTCTTCAAGCTGGTGCAGAGTTCCAGGGTAAAGTCTTGAACTTCAGGAAAGATGGTTCACCCCTCATGAACCGGCTGCGAATGACTCCTATATATGGAGATGATGAGACCATAACTCATGTTATTGGCATTCAGTTCTTTTCAGAGGCAAATGTCGATCTGGGTCCCTTGCCTGGCCTTTCAGCAAAAGAAGCTTCTAGAATCACAGATCGTATTCATTCCAGTTTCACTTCATCTCAGGATATTCAGGCTGCAGGTCGAACTTATAATCATGGGATGTGTGGGCTATTTGAGCTGAGTGACGAAGTGTTGGCCCTAAAAATACTCTCATTGCTTACACCAAGAGATATTGCTGCTGTCAGTTCTGTCTGCAGACGGTTATATGAACTTACAAAGAATGAGCATCTCTGGAAAATGGTCTGTCAGAATGCATGGGGTAGTGAAACGACCCGTGTGCTGGAGACAGTTCCTGGGGCAAAGAGGTTGGGATGGGGCAGGTTGGCAAGAGAGTTGACCACTCTTGAAGCTGCAGCATGGGGGAAGTTGACCGTTGGAGGAGCAGTTGAGCCCTCACGCTGCAACTTCAGTGCATGTGCAGTTGGAAATCGAGTTGTTCTCTTTGGTGGTGAAGGAGTCAATATGCAGCCGATGAACGATACTTTTGTTTTGGACTTGAACTCCAGCCACCCTCAGTGGCAATATGTGGAAGTGAGCTCGCCGCCTCCTGGTCGTTGGGGTCATACTCTCTCTTGCGTGAACGGTTCTAATTTAGTTGTATTTGGAGGCTGTGGAACACAGGGTCTGCTTAATGATGTTTTTGTCCTGGATTTAGATGCCACACATCCGACTTGGAGAGAAATACCTGGCTTAGCTCCTCCACTCCCTAGATCATGGCACAGCTCCTGCACGCTGGACGGGACCAAGTTAGTTGTTTCTGGTGGATGTGCTGATTCTGGGGTACTTCTGAGCGACACATTCCTGCTTGATCTATCGATGGAGAAGCCAATTTGGAGAGAGATTCCAGCCGCATGGACCCCACCTTCTCGTTTGGGACACACCTTATCGGTCTATGGTGGTCGGAAAATTCTAATGTTTGGAGGCCTGGCTAAAAGCGGGCCCCTCCGGTTCCGCTCCAGTGATGTGTACACAATGGATTTGAGCGAGGAAGAGCCGTGCTGGAGATGTGTGACTGGGAATGTGATGCCTGGTGCAGCAAACCCTGGTGGTGTTGCTCCTCCTCCGAGGCTTGATCATGTGGCAGTCAGCCTCCCTGGTGGCAGAATCCTGATCTTTGGCGGGTCTGTGGCTGGTCTTCACTCCGCTTCACAGCTATATCTCCTTGATCCTACCGAGGATAAGCCAACATGGAGGATTTTAAATGTGCCTGGTCGTCCTCCGAGATTCGCATGGGGTCATAGTACATGTGTTGTAGGGGAGACAAGGGCGATAGTGCTTGGCGGTCAGACAGGAGAAGATTGGATGCTCACGGATCTTCACGAGCTGTCCTTGGCAAGTTTGATGACCTGAATAAACAGAACTGATGGGGATGGTACCATCGCGAAAGATTCAGCAATGCATTACTTGAGCCGAAATATTTTTTGGGCATTCCCTTTGAAGTCATCATTCATTGTCGACTATGCATATTCTCGGATGATTATCTTTTGGCTCCTGCAAGTATGCCTACTTGTTGCATTGTCTGATATGCATCCTTTTTGGAGTTTCAATCGGCTTCGTGACGTGCACTACCTGTTGATGAGAACAGTCATTGATATTGCATCTCATAAAAGCTTAGTCGGATTGCTCTTGTCCAGACTGATACAGGAGATCAGGGTAGAGAATAGGCGTGAAGAATGAGGGGCAGATCTGAGGCGAGAGGTGGATGTATATAGGTGATAAGAACTCGGTATTGTATGTGCTTGGCTGTACCTGTAATGAGAACCTATGTTGTAGCCCTTGGATCAACAGTGCAGTTGTATTGTTTAGCTTTACTAGTTCTCTCGGAGCTGTGCGCTCAGGTTTCCAGTGCCAAGGACGACCGCCTCGTAGGCAGGGAGGCAGGTCGAGTTGTCGTTTGTGCATCAACGATGGCTTCTTCCGTTCATCGAAGCTTGTGATAAGTATCGGTCTGTTTGATCACATAACATGTACTAATTGCATCCTCTCACCCCTCTGTTGTACACAATTCGATGTCCAGGCTCGATTTTTTTGTGCTCGTTATTGATACGGAGACTTGTAAGGTTACTAATGTATCAGCTCAAGGCATAGTCTAGTCTAGTCTTTTGCTGATCTCTGGTGCATATCGGCTCCTCGCCTTTTGTTCACATTTATATTTCACGATTCCTCTCGTGTTCAGCCATACTATCGGCTCGCTGGAGCATCGTCTCGATTCTGAATGGGCTCCAAAACATCTTTGTTTCTAGCAAAACATAGTACCTGTCAATGTTGTCAGACACGAATCTGTTAGATGCATTTCGTGTGACCTGGAAAACGTGACTTTACCGTATGTTAAACAGAGAGAATTCTATCTTCTTTTTTTACGTGACTTAAGAATGATTGAAATTTGAGGACTTCTTACGCAGGCAGCATGTTTATACTCAGTTTAAGAGCACTTGTATTAGAATCTCTAATTTTTTTTTCACTCTATTATACATAATATTATAATAAATTAATTTATAAAAATAGAAAATGTTACAATGATATAATAATTTTATAATATAATAATTTTGTCGAACTTTCATTTCACACCCTAACTTTTATAATTTTAACATATATTTCAACATATATTTTTAACATGTTTTTAACTTTTTATCATATCAAAATCTTTGTTTTACATGATCCAATGCAAATGCTGTAGCTCTCAAGATCATAATGAAAGTAACACAACATCCTGTTTAGGCTTCACTCTCCTCGTCCCAAATAAATTACGACATATTATTAAATCTAATCGTCTTATATAAATTATAATCTTTTCAAAATTAATAAGATTTTTATATCAAAAATTTTTATATTATTTTTATTTTATATCATATCATCTTCGTCACATTAACTCATCCATAATTCATTAAATTACTCCTTTAATTCATAAAAAAATTATAAATAAATTAACATAGAATCAATTGATTTTTTGTGTCAATTTAACACTTTGGAATTTATCGGAACCGAGTTTATTACCGTTCAACGCTTGTCTTTTCACTCCACTCCCCACTCCACTCCTCACTCCACTCTTCACTCTTCTCTCTCCACCCGAAACGACACCGTATCACACCAATGTCATCTTCATCATCTCCCTCTCCGCCGCTGCCGGCGCCGGCGATCGGTAAGATCGGACCCTACACCGTCTTCCTCACTCCACCTCCGAGTCCTTCCCCTTCTCCTTCTCCGAGAAACGCCGTCATCCACTCTCCTGCTCCTCCTCCGCCTCCGACTCCGACGATGACGGAATCTCCGATTCCGGCGGTGATTTCTCCGCCGCAGGTGATACGACAGCCACCGGTGATTCCGCCGCCGGCTCAATACATGAGACCGGATGAGGACCGGTTCGGGTTCTTCTGGACCGCCGTCGCCAGAGTCCAACACGGTGAGGAATCCGATTCGTTTGATTCTTGTTATATTTCTCCGAACTTTTTCAGCTTTTTTTTGGGGTATTATTTTGAATGGTGAATTTGTATGATCTTGGCAGTGCATTCGAGGGTGGATGAGTATGTGGCGAACTGGTTGGGACTGAATCAGTCGAAATATCAGTGGGCTTTGGATGATTTCTATGAAGCCAAGGGATTGGTATTCGCTTCTACATTCTCAATTCTTCGTCTCATTTTTCATTATGTCTTTTTTTTTTTTTTCTTCTAAATTTTAGGTTTTAAGTTTAATCTTTGGCTTGTTGATAATTAGAACAATTGCTCATTCGGATTTGGGAAAATTATACTTGATTGGTTTAGGCAGAAAATGTGAGTTGCGTATCTACTAGTATGCGTTTGGGATTCCTAGTTCATAGAATGCAGAATAGCGTATGAATCTTTCTATAGAACATGTGGACTGTGAATTATCGATCGATGGGGGTGAGTCGAGGTCATGAAGTGGGGAGCGAGCGATACTGATCTCAATTCTTGCAATAACCCGAGACTTTGGTTTCCTGGGACATGGAATGCGTCTTGCATGAGTTGTCTTCTGCTGATGATTTCACAAATTTCGAGTGTATGACCGATAGCTGCATTGTCTGAAACCATGAATTATGTGTGTTTTTTGTAGGTGCAAGAATTAAGTTCTTGATTTTGTTTCTTGTTGGTTACGTGCTCTTATTTTTGGAGATCTCTTCCTTATTGCTCGGGATTAAAGGATACATTATGAAGTTCTGCTTCAAATGATTCAGCATTAACTTGAATAGCTAGATATTTATCATGCTTTGCCTTTGATTCAGTTTAGCCTTACAGACTCTACCTGCTTCAAAGAAAAATGTTCTCCAATGGCTGTTCTTCTGGCAGTTTTGGCTTGCTTAATGCTTGAGCTGATGGTATTTGAAACGTCGAATTGATTGCAGGGGAAAGGCAATGCAAAAGCGAATGAAGTATCCGGCAAAACCCAATGCGTCTGAATCCTATCATTCAGCATTCAAGGTTGCATCTCATGCTGTGTTGTATTCAAGTAAAAGCTCCGCCAGCAGATCAACTTCATGGAAGCAAGGAGACTCCTTGCATATTTTCTGTTGTAAGTCGGAGTGGTATAGTCACGTAAAGAGTGTGCTAGGGAACCGGTTAGCGATGAAGCCATATGCTGCATTGAAGCAGCGGTGTGGTTACTCTGTTTGTACTTGATTCTGATGTTCGATCGACGCTACAGAATTCGACATTATGTTTTGAAGTAGATTGCAGTGTTGTACTTCCACATTGGTTTGTTTGGTTAAAGAATTCGCTGACCGTAGCTGGCAGTGTTGTAATCTTAATTGACTAGGCCTTGTCCAATATGGGTCTCATGCCCTAACCATAGTCGGCATTGTTTGCGGTGCGGACATGAAGGGATCAAACTTTTTCTCACTTGAACCAACATAAAAGTTGGGACCCAAAATTTGGGTTATAAAATATAAGGGAAAAATGGATGTGTGTCATGACATATGTGTTTAATTAAAATCCAATGATTGAGATTATAATATATGATTTATCTCAATTTTTCATTTATTTTGTTTTAATGTTCATCATTGGATTTTATCTAAATACACATGTGTGATTACACATATCCTCCAAGCTCAAAATTTCAAATCCAGTTTTTGTTTATGTCAGTTTTTCAATATGATGTATTTACTTCTTGAATCTTGATTATTTTATTGCGGTTTCATCCCACGGGTTTATCGACACATTTTTAATTTTCCGCCATAGATGTATTCTTTTTATTCGTATCATTAAAATTAAAAATGAAACTACACTAAACACGATAGAGTAAAAGATATGATAAAATTGTATTCCCTCCGTTCAATATAGAGGCTAACACGTTGAATATGTGCAAATATCGATGTGAACTTTACTTTGTTGAAATATCATTTTCGTAAGATTATCATAAAACACTAATGATTATTTAAATTATGTATTTAGATGATTATATGCTATTGTCGTAAGTTTCTCGTATAAAAACTGAATATTTTAAAATATATATTAAATAATATATAAAGTTAAACTGTTGTATTTATATTTGGGTAGAGAAAATATTTATTTGAAAAATATATATATCATAATATACATGTATCTAATAACAAATTAATCATTAAAATTAAAACTCAATATTATAATCCTCATCCTTTATTTTCATTTGTTTTATTTTAATTTTAATCATATTATTATTATTAAACATAATTATATTATGACATATGTTTCGGAAGCCATAATTTATTATGGTAAATTGTCCATTATTTCAAGCATAGGGGAGTACACACTTTTCTACCCTTGACCTTTTCCCCGTTTGCCTTCTCCAAACCACAAACCCCAACCCCACACCTCCCCGTTGTCGCCACCATGAGCAGCCGCAACCGCGACGCCGACCGCGACCGCGACCGCCACCGAGACAAAGACAGAGACCGTGACCGTGACCGAGACACCACCAGAGACCGAGATCGAGACCGAGACTCGACCAGAGACCGCGACCGCGCTCGAGATCGAGAAGTCGACCGCCGACGAGACAAAGACGACCGCGACCGCACCAGGCGCTCCCCAACACCGGAACGCACCCGATCCCGCCACGCCCGCTCCCGCACCCGCTCCCCCGACCGCCACCGCCACCGCAGCACCACTCGCCGCACTCCTTCCCGCTCCCCGTCCCGCCCCCGCCGCGACGACAAGGATCGGAGCAAGGCTGCAGTGTCGGAGAAGCAGAAGAAGAATGGAAAGGAGGAGGAGGGGGAGAAGGGAGGAGGAGCGGGAGATGAGGTGGATGCGGATGAGGTAGAGATGATGAAGAAGCTGGGGATACCAACGGGGTTCGATTCCACGAAAGGGAAGCCGGTTCCGGGAGCGAACGTGAGCGGTGTTAGGGTTGTGACGAAGAGGCAGCCGAGACAGTATATGAATCGCAGGGGCGGGTTTAATCGGCCTCTGCCGGCGGAAGTCAATCGGTAGAAAAGGGATTGTGATTGGGAGTGTCAGGTTAGGGTTTCTTCTGTGTTGTGTTGTTTTTTCCAAATTAAAGTGGTTGATGATGTTATGTGGAATTAGTTTGTTGTGATTGTTGGTTTCTTTTTGTGAGGTTAAGATTGTGTTGCTTGTTGGTTTGAATTCCAGAATGTGTTTGATGTGTGAATTTGAGTTTGTGAGTGATTTGCTTGCCGAAGAATGTGACTTTTGAGCTGCCTAATGAGTACTCTTAAGTTTATGAATCTGATGATCTATGTTTGTTTGCTTCAAAGTTCTCATCATTGAATTCATAGCTTTTTATCTTCAGGAAAGCCCTATGTTTTTGCTTACAGGCTTACAGCATTAGTTTGTGAAACGATTTCATAGTTTATCCTTATTAACATAATGCGGGGAATGAATGCAAGGGGATACTTGATATGAACTATTCTGATGAATAAATGTAGTTGGCTCGCAAAGCGAAGCCTTTATAGAGATAGAGAAGTTGGTCTTGGTCTGGGAAGTTGCATGAGGCGTTGCCTGTGTTATGCAGGTTTTACTAAATGGTCAGAGTGGTGTCACTTGGATGTTGAGGAGGTTGGGGTCCTCGAGGACGTTGCTCTGTTGCCTGTAGGCCTAGCATGTATTTCCTTTGGTTGGTTATTGTCTATTTTCTTTCAAATGCTGATATTAATGGGATATAGCGTGCTACTGTTACTATCGTATCACAGTCCATGGTTAAGTGACAAGTAGATGAAGAGGGATCCATTTGTATGTCCGTGGCAAAATATTTATAACATTTTGTATTGTCCAAGCTTCAAATAGCATATACTTTTGTGTAAAGTCAGTTGGAGGTAGTTGCATCCAAGTTGTCGTAGAGTTCACTTTTATAAGCACAAGGTAAAGGCTATAGAGGTGTACATTCATAACGGGAAGTTTCTGAGTGAGGAGTGTTCATGATTTTCTGTTATATGTTACTACAAAATGGAGTTCAAATTCTAGCCAGACTTCGGCAGAAGATTAGGTTTGAAGTCTCAGAGGCTTGAATTTATCATCCTTCTACATATTGGGTAGTAACACCTTCACTTTGGGATGAATGGAGGTCTACTTTTTGTTTTTTCCAGAACTTCTCCCATGGTTGCATTTAATCGGTCTGTGGCCATGTGATTCTTGTGCATCCAGAGCTTTGGTTTATGACGAACTGTTGGATTCTTTTCTACTCGTGGTGAGGTGATTTGAATATCATGGTCTTGGTTGTGTAGCATGAAAGTATAGATCAGGATATTTATCATATGGTTGTTTTCCTTAGGTTTACGGATGTCCTTGATAAACACCCTGTTGGTTAAGCGAATGTTAGGTCGCCTAGTGATTAAGCAAATGATTAAACGCCATAAGTCAATCTTCTGTTCTATGTTTCTGCATCTTTCCTTGAAGCATATGATATTTGATATGTATATATTTGAGTGTGATTCATGAACCCAAGCTCCTGTTTGGAGAAAATTCTTTCAAAAGTTAAACAGGAGTTGAGTATAATATGAAGGAACTGATATGTGCATGAGAGTGAGTTTGATGACGAATTTCTTTCAGCAGTCATTTTTTCAACAGTCGTTTTTCAGTTTCCAAATCTTGTTTTCTCATGTTTTGCAGTATTTGTTTTGAGCTCTAATTTCTTAACGGCTTTAAGCTGACATCAAACCATGCGTTATTTTCAGATGATGGAGGTTGGACTACTCGTCTCCTGTTTGAAGTTCGCATTGTTGTCACATACGGAACAGCAAAATGCCCTATTGCATGCTTGTCGCTGTATTCCTGAGGATTGGTGGTGTTACCTATGTGGTTGTTTTCGACAGTATTGTAGACTTGAATTTTGTGTACAAATTCTTCAATGCAGACCAGGATTCCTGTACATTGAATTCAGCTATTTGCTTACTGTCTTGTTGATTGAATGTTGCAAAGCTGCCCAGTTACAAATACTCAAAAGGCAAATAGTAATTGTCGATATTCGAGATCGTACTGGACTTCGACCTCAATCTCTTTGAAGGTAAACGAGAGGTTTTCACGAACTGGATGGTATCTCATTGTCCTCTTGCTTGAAGCAGCCTCGTTCTGTCGCAACAATGAGCTACTTGCATGTGATATCCTGCGATCCGTGAGACCGACAACCTTGTTGATGGGTCAAGGTCCGAGTGTGTAAATGTGGTCGAAGGATGGACATCATGGGCTTCAATGTTCGATCTGTGTGACACAAGTCACATATCCAAGAATGCTTTCATTGTTTGAACATCATCTAGGAGTATAGATGTATATCTATTGTGTAACATTACACTCAAACTTAACCTCGAATGTTATGACTTGTTTTATGTAGAAGAATCAGTTTTATCAAAATTTGAAACTAACTGATAGAAGCAAGCACAATTTTGGTGGGAGACCAGAGCTAGGGGGTTTTCCATTTCGAGCTACTCTCCCATGAATTCTCAGTCGCAATTTGAATGAATTTCATTTACATCTCTCTACTCGACGACTATCCATGATCTGAATTCCAATGGCGAGCGATTCATGCGAGAGCACTCAAGGTTCGAATTCATGTTTTCTTGTGAATTAGCATCTGCATGTCATCACTCATCGATTCTGCATTGCGAATTCATGTTTTCTTGTGAATTAGCATCTGCATGTCATCACTCATCGATTCTGCATTGCCTCATTGGTTCGATTTGATTCGATTCGAGAGTTATATGTGGTAGAAGCTTTTTAGCGGATCATCTTATGAGTTTGTTGTGATCGATGATGAGATTCGTTGTTATCATTCGAGTGCGAGAAAATGATAGAGAGAACTGAGGGATTGCTTCGTGTTTGTGATATGTTGATAATAGGCAACTTTTCACCGCATTAGGCATGGATGAGTGTGTGAAGAGGGATGGAGAATTCGACAGAAGGAAAGCAGCAAGGTTCGAAGTGGAAATTGCCGACTGGTTTGAGAAATGAGAATGATGTTGTGATCGCCATGCTATGAGTTTGATGCGATTAGCTGAACCGGTTGAAGCTATTGATGCAGAAACATTCAATCCAGTAAGCTGTGTGCTTCACTCATTGCGATTTTTTAAAAATGATTTTTTTGTTTTTTTTTTTTTCTCATTCTGGCTTGTCTGTCCGGGATTTGGCCTGCATCAGCATCTCTGCTCAGCTCCAAGTAATGTAGCTCGTGTGTTTTTTCTTAATGAATGTTTTGATGGTCCGTATATGGCATTGACTGTAGTGATGTTTTCATATTTTTTGTCATACTGCTAGGCCTTCATTTGCCTTTCTTTCAATGCTGTGATCGAAGATAAAAATTTAGTAGCGTAGCGCCCTTTATTATATAGGGATTTGTTAGAATTTATAGAAGCCCTTGAACTTACAACTTATACCAACTGCATGGATAAGAAAACATGATAGGACTAGCAGGGTTTCAAGTGAAGTGATCATAACTTGCTTCTATTGAATTACTTCGTGAACTGCGAGTTTGCTGTATAAAAAACGACTTATTGTTACTACATGTTCTAAGATATTTGTGAACCCAAAACTGTATTGGTTTTTTTTTTTTTAATCTTTCCAACCTCTTGTCGTTTTTTTAATACTGATAGGTACTGGAAATTCGAAGGTGAAATTCTGAATTGGAAGATGAAGGACTTGAAGATCATAAGAAGAAGACGCCTCGTCTCAATATGGATTTTCAGAAGCTCATCTATGGTAATATCAATGCTTAAATGCTTTTTTTTTTTTTTGTAGCTGAAGTTTCCCTTATAGTAAGTTTCTAACGAAGTTAAAGCATAGATAGTAAAAACTGGTGAGTGATAGATATACTCTGATTTGATCAGCTCTCAGAAGAAAGGTGCTCGCCTTGGGATGCCCTTACGGCGATGGTATTTCTCAGCAGTACTAACAAACTTTCGTTCACGGCTGCTAGCTGTGGCCCCTGGCTCCTCCTTAGCAGCTGCAGCTTCCTCTCCAGCGCCACCATTTGTACTTGACTCTTCCGCATCTGCAGCATCAATGTCTGTAAGAACCCGAGTCTTATCTTGCTTATCAGCTTTCTTCTTCATGGCCGCGGCAGTTCTATTCGGCCTTCCTCTCACCCTTTGCTGTGTGTTGTTGTTGGAATTATCACCACCTCCCTCTTGAATCTTGCTTCCCATCTCTATCTGTGGCTCTTCCATTTTTGAGCTATTCTCCCTTTTCCTTTTGCTGTTTCAATACTTCACATTTGTTTCTCTTTGTTACTCACACGTCATGCATATTTTTTTCATTCTCTTCCTTCATGCGTTTATGTTGCAATGTTGTATGTTTATTAATTGCTACGTTAAAAATATAGTAACCAAGTTACGAAAGTGGAACCACTTCGAAAATTCCAAAATTGGCAACAAGTGGTGGCTCAGTGGTTGGCTGAATTATGATAATGTATGAGCTTGTGATATAGTTTTGGGAGCTCATGCTTTCAGTGAAATGTAGTGCCTTGAATCCTAGTTGCATGGTGTCTGAAATTTCAGCTAGCAGAAACTTGGACATTGTTCTCATAGTAGAAATTATGTTCACATTGTTCTCCTGCATCTATTTTGTAAATATATACTTGAGTTCATAGTAACATCAGCGGCATCTCTTTGAAATTATGGAGTCTTCATTGGGGAATAAGAGGGAAAAAGTTCGAAGAAGAGCTTAATATGTTGGTATCCTGTTGTGCTTGAAGAAGTAATATACTTCATAGGCGAATAAAGGGCAAAAGTTTAAGTAGGAGCTTAGTATGTTTCTCTTCTTTCGTGTTCAGTTGTTTGTCGTGCTTCATATACAATCGATATCGATCACATCTTTGTGTACAAGTTGATGATATGCATCTCTGAAGTCAATGATTTGATAGCTTGCACAAAAGAAAACTTGTGTTACAGCATAAAGATTGTTGCTGGTCAGTCCGGGCGTAGGCGGATGGGTACTTGCTAGGGGGCGAAACTTTGCAACCGTGCTTGCTGGCTGCTACAACTGGTATGTGAAAAAAGCCAGTGGCTTATAGTTGGCTGAATTAGCACATCTATGTTCTTTTAATGATATACTGGATAGGATGGGGGGATGGACAAAAACAGTACATTTATGAGCTTATTGTATGTAGTTTTGGCGTTTGATACATCTCAGCTAATTTGAATACCTTCAGCTTCAGTTGCTAGCCTAGAGAATGATATGAAGTTGTTAGGAAAATGCCGATTCCTGCGAAATGTGCTTGGCTGAATGTTCCAGCTTCCTCTTCAGTCTCCTGGTCTGAACATGCCAGGGAACTCTATGCTTCTACGTTATAAATTTGACATTAATCTCTAGGTATGACTTTACACGATGAATTTAATCTGACATTGTATTTTAGGTGACTGCAAGGATGGAGCTTCTAATGACGACGCCAACAACAATGAAGTCTTAGAGCTCGAATCGTTGACTGCAATTTCTGGTGCTCTATCGAATACTCACAGATAGAACTTGATCATCCTGTATGTTGTTCTAGTGTTGGTCACGACCCGCTGATTCTGACCTTGCTCCTTTGAATGACTCAAAACATTGCATAATCATCTGTTGCCATTGCGTATCATTATGTATCATCGGTTTCGGATACGGAAACCCATGTTCTTTATGTTCTATATAGATATATTTCTTGCAATTGACTTGTTAGTTCTCTTCGCAACATAGTGACATTGCAGGACTCTGGTTCATTGCCATGTTTGCAAGATTCTCTGAAGCCTCGTTGTATTTACCCAGAAAACAGAGTAGCACAATTGCTTAATGCAGATTGCTGACATGCGAAGCGAAAGCCGACCAGATAATGTGTTAGAATATGATGCTTCAATCTCCATACAACAATTTTTCAATTTTTCAGCTTGCTTCACAACATATAAATTACTGGACATTGCTGGTTTCCTGCTACTAGCTCTTCAGCAACACCACAAGGTCTCGAATGATATCAGGCGCGCCGTTCCCCTTGAACACTACCTTAGCATCTGTTACACTTTTCGAGTTACATGACCCTAAGTTCTTGTACAACCGAGAATACATAGCTAAGTTCTCTGTATGGTGCAATTACAGACTCGGAAGATTAAGCATGGCATTAGCAAGAATCTTCTCTGCAGGTTAGTGGAAGGACTCTACATAAACACGTGGAGGAAATCCTCATGAACTCCAAGGGTTAGACCTCTGTCGGAGAACTGTTGTGCTCCCTGTGAAACATGCCGAGAGAGATTAGATGAACCCACTGATCAGAATGATGGAATTATAAGGAAGGGCATTTACCTAGGCCTATCTGATTTTGCAAGATGCTTCGACATTATCGAAGCCTGCAACACACACAGAAAGAGAATATAACGTATATCATTCAAAGATGATGGGCAAAGGAGAAAAATGAAATTCAAACACAATAAATAGCCAGAGGAACTACATCCCATGCTCGTGAGAAGATGGAAGCCACTAGGACATATGCTCTTGAGCTCACAGCAATGCAAGGGGCCTTACCTGTTCTTGGATTATGCTTCTTGCCTCCACAAGTTGTGCTTCAAGCTCAAGCTCTCTTTCAGTAGCTTCTGAAGTAACTTCAGTCCCTTTCTGCGCATCTTGCAACTGAATCAACCGTTCCTTCAAAGGATATCCAAGCAAACGGTAAGTAATGTTGTGCTAATGATACAAGAACGTAGAAAGTGGAATGTGTAGGTACCTTTATGGAAGCCATTTTTGTACGAAGACTTTCTTCGATTTGATCTCTAGCCAAGTGAAAAGGCATGTCAAAAACGTCCTGCATTGACCAGTGCAGTAAAAGAAGCGTTCAGAACATCAATTCTTGAACACCGGCAAGTGAAAATACTCGTCCATAAGATTTACCGTCTTTCCACCCAAGGGAGATTGTGAAATATCATCATCTAGTCTTTGGCTCAGGGATAGAGTTTGCTTCGAAGACCCATTGGGTGCATTCAAGAAATCACGCATATCGGCCTATGTTAAAAACAACACAAGTATTAGAAAACATGGATGTGCATTCGTAGCCGAGAACTTCACCTAGACAAGGCTAAAAGAAGACAAGAAACATTAGAGAATGAAAGTTTAATGGATAAAGTGATAACCCAAAGAAACGAATCACTACTTTCTCGGTATGCGCCTTCACATAATATGGGATGGGATGGAGCAAACAGTATATAATCATAATATCAGAGTAGTGAAGAGGAGAGTGACACTGAAGCAGACAGCGAACCTGCATTGACCTCAGCAGGGCCCTCAAATCATTGTTTTCTTGCAACAGTTCTTGATTCTTTGCCTCGTAAGCATCTACCTACAAATGACACAAGCTGATTTAGAGGTCGGCTCCATGCATTCAAATCATGATGAAGTGCATATAGTACATACGATCTTTTTGTAAAAGTCGTTATCTGTCTTTTTCCCGTTCCAAGTTCCACGCTGCCGACCTTCTTTCTGTGTTAATAGAAAGTAACTAGCATGTTAGAAAACTGGGGAAAAGAAGTTCAGAGAACCCCAAGATCACAATGCACGATACCTGTAATAGATTCATAATTTCCATCCCGGATCTAGATTCCTTCTTCTTTTCATTCAATACTTGATTCAGTCTTTCCTGCAAGCATAGCGCAATAGCAGTTCCCCTAATTAGCTTATGCTCTCATTCATTCATCCGTCATGAGAACATTACTCTACAACAGGAATGAAATCGTCTTTTGGCAGTTTTACCTGGAGTCTTATGTACTCCTTTTCCTTTTTCTTCATTTCATGTATCTGTTGAGTCCTTACTTGCTGTCACAGCATGAAAAGGAAGTGGCACCAAAGCAAGTTCCATTATGTCCGTTACAGACCCAGGAGGAAAAATAACACAGAAGACAAATAGTACCAACCTGATTACCAATGACCATCCTCTGGAATTCATCTCTCTCCTGCTGCAATTTGTCAATTTGAGCCTTGAAAGAAGCTGTAGCTTTAGCTTCCTGGTAGCAAAGGGATCATGTCAAAGCTTAGCAGACCTAAGCCAAGCGTAATAAACAAGAGGGGTTTCATGCCATATGTTAGCTGATTAGATCCATAAAGTCTAACCGTTCTAGTAATTGTTGATATCTCTCTATCTTTAGCCGCTACTTGAGATTCTAGCCTTTCGACTTTTGCCTCCAACCTTGAGATATCTGATACAAGCCTATAAGACATTAATATATATTAGCAGAGGACGACAAGATCCAATGACAGGGAGAGATACTTTAAAACCAAGCAATGAAACAGAATTCTGATATATCAAAAAAACAAAAGAAAAGATAACTATGTCATTGTCAGATATCATAATTGACAGATATTCACAGGAACTTTCTCAGTTGTCCTTTCGCACTTCTCATTGTTCTCAATGCAATTCGAATATCTGATTGAAATTTACAAGTTTCACCAAATGATTCATTAAACAGACTCATGGCATCTCAGATGAAGAGCGGGGACACAAACAAAAATAAATGGGGACTTAGGTTCTAGCCTCCAATGATACTAGATTCCAGGTCCTGAAGTCAAATTAATTCAGCATTTTCTTAGAGAGGTGACGAATATAGATTGGAGAAACTCAAGATATATACTCATCAGTGATTCAGTAATAGAAGGCACATTTTAGTTTTTTGAGTAGCAAGGCACTTAGCATTCAAAGCCTCAACTAGGATCCTTCCATGATATAGATTAGCATGAAGATAATCAACCTAAATCCACCAACAATGAAGGTCACTTTCCATGCCCCCTCCAACTCTTTGTCACATTGATCCTTAACATTCAGTTCCACTTTCTGATAGTGTCAGGCCCCCCAACTTTAAAATACGTCTTATCTAATTAGACTTTCATCTTTCCTAATAACACTTTTTCCTCCTTCGGAGGAAATGGGAATAACCTACCATTTCTTTCCATATCCAACCAATAACCAAATCAAACACAAAATATCACAACGCGACCCTAACTCCACATAAACACAACCAAAAAAACCCAAACATTCACACATTACCTCTGCCTATGCTCATTCGCCGACTCCCTAAACTCGAGATCATGCTGTCGTTGCTGAAGCAAATAGTATATACAATTACAGGTCCGAGCAACCGAAACCTATCAAACACACAACACCAGAGTCCACACCTCATCACAAAAACCCTCCCACACTGTTCACAACACAACAATCACAACAACACATCAAAACAACAAACCAAACCGCACCGGATCCGTCGCGAACAGATCGAGTGAAGCAGGAAATCCGAACGTCACGAGCGTCTGGTTCAGATACTTCGCACAGTGCTCCAAATTGTCCACATCTGCAAACGCCAACTCACTACACACAACCACCACCGCCACCACAACAATAACAACAACAACAACAATCAGCAATCAATTCTGTCACAACACATAATTAAACCG